>CM053787.1:91011607-91246607 GCA_028749045.1 Cupressus sempervirens | reverse complement strand
ATATCAATTATCCATATTTAAAGAAATGACACAATCTTTAAATCTAAGAAACATCATGCAATTGAAAAATATAGAAACATTATCCATATAGAAAGAAATAACACAATCTTTAAATCTAAGAAACATCATGTTGTTGAAAAATATAGAAATATGTCATGCAATGGAAATATTTAGAAATATCTTATTTTCCTATAAGCTTTTTAAAGATCTTCTTTAAACTTTGTAAAAATAAGATACTAAAAAATAATACAGTTGTTATTATATTTTTATTTACATATTTACTTAAAAGACATTTATTCTAATATTTTTTATTTTTTCTACAATTTCAAGAAGCAATAAAAATGAAATAGACAAAATTCAATTAAGGAAAACAAAAACAAATTTATTTAAATTAATATCCAAACAAAGTATACAAGTAGCACTTTATATTTTAGAACGCCATGGCATTCTCATAATATTAAATACCAATATCTAATAATAATAATAAGAAAGTGTGGGAGAGTGCTTGGAGAATGTGGAGAAGCGTTGGCTGTCGGCTGGGCTAGGGTTTTTCCCCTAGCCTATTCTTGGTGTTGGATCTTTACTATTTTTCTGTTCTGTTTGGATTGCTAGCTACTGGACATAATTTGCGTCAGTATTTTTGGAAATCTTCTGCAGTCAATTTTGGATTGGGGTTTTATTGTTTGCATGGCAGGGCTTGGGATTTCTTCTCCGTTGGTGAGAACAGATGGTTCTTCTCCAACTATGCATGCAATGCGATTTGAATCATTTTATTCAGGGGAGAGCTCCAAGTTGAAAAAAGTTAATGGTTTTTTTTCGCGTAGCCATGATCGCCCTGTTCTAGTTATTCCTCCAACGGCTATAATGGAGGACATTGATTATTGGACCAAGCATGCTTTGATATGCAAATTTCTTGGAAGCCGAATTTCCCTATCCGCTCTTGAGGCATGGATCCGCTGCTCATGGCAGGTGGAAGGCGATATGGAGATTATGTTAGCGGGGAATAGTTATTTTGTTGTTGTATTCTCTTGCATGTCTGATCGGGATCGTGTTTTTGAAGGAGGCCCTTATTTCTACAACCATGTGGGGTTATTTGTCAAACCTTGGCATTCAAGTTTTAATTCTGCTGAGGATCTCCCTTCAACAGTGCCAGTTTGGGTTCGCTTGCCTCGTCTTCCCTTGGAATTTTGGCGTGAAGACATCCTTCGACAAATTGCTGCTTTGTTGGGGAAGCCGGCTGCGATCGCACATCAATCCCTTGATAAAAAGGTTATTTCTTATGCTAGAATTTGTGTTGAAATTAATTTGAATAACCCATTACCAGATTCTTTGGAAATTTGTATGGGGGATTTTTCTTGGGTGCAGTAGTTAGATTATGAATCTCTCCCTTTCCGTTGCCGGATTTTTCATGAGTATGGTCATTTACTGCGTCAGTGCCCCCCGTAACTCAAGTTTCAAAGGAGTGGATGGTTCTATAGCTGGCAATACTAGTGGTTTGGCAGATACTACAGGGAAAGGACAATCTCAAATGGCTAATACTACCAAGGGGATGAATCCGCAAGATGCTACAGGTAAGGGTAAGGCTCAAATGCAGGATAAGGATGGATTTACCCCTGTTCACCCTCGTGCTAAGGGTCATGGTCAAAAGAGGCCTTTGAAAGAAAGATTATCTGATTTAGGTTTTAACCGCTTTGAGGTGCTGGATAGTATGGTTCTAGAGGAGGGTATTCCTCCTCCTATCTCTTCTAATCCAGTTTGCCTAGATGAGAGATCTGTTCCTAATGATGCTTGTGGGGCATCCCAAGTTGTAGTATATCAAAATTGTGAAGTCCCTGTAGCTCCTGTGACAGAGGCTCTGGTGACTCCTGCAGTGTTGGAGGATAATGATGTTGTTTTAGCTGATTTGGTTAAGGATGTGATACCTTCAGGTAAGGGCAAGGGTTCTCCTCTCCACTTGGGGTTGATGTCTTGACCCTTTAAGTAGGCTTCTTCTACTCCTCCTCTAAGGAGTGGGCGTAAAACAGACCAAGAGAAGATTAAAATCACAGGAGATATATTGATTGAGTCTGGTTCAGTGAAACCTTTGGATTCTCATTTTCCCAATTCTACCCAATGATGATTATTCTCTCATGGAATGTAAGGGGGTTGAATAGCATCCCTAGACAAAAGGCTATTCATAACTTGGTGGTTGATCATAGCCCTGATGTTTTTTGTATCCAAGAGACTAAGCTCTCTGTGGAGTCTATGGTCCAACATGCCTCTAGTATTTGGTCTCGTGGCCAATGCCAGTGTGTTGGGGCAACAGGTAGTGTGGGTGGTTTAGCTATATTTTGGGATCCTCAAAAAATTTCTCCTCTTGGCTGGATGTCTTCTCGCTCAGCTCTCTCTATGGTAGCTTCTACTCTAGACTCAGGAGAGGTAATCATGGTTACTAATGTGTATGCACCTGTTAATCTTGTGGGAAAGGAGGAATTTTGGGAACATATTCAATATGTTAGAAATTGTCATCCTTATCATCCTTGGGTGTTAGCAGGGGACTTCAATTCAGTTTTAAGTCTGGAGGAGAAGCATGGTGGTTTGGCTAGATTGGGGCCTTCTTCTGCTCTTCTTCGACAACATATATCTCTTTTGCATCTCTCTGATGTTAAGCCTTCTAATGGTCTCTATACTTGGAATAATCGCAGGACTGGTGTTGCTGCTATCTCAGAACATCTTGATAGATTTCTTGTTTCTTGCTTCTGGGTTAGTGACACCCTTACTATCTCTTCCAAAATCCTTGATTGGAGGGGTTTAGATCATTGGCCAATCAAATTTTCTGCTATAGGGGCTTATGTTCCGAAGCATCCTCCTTTTAAGTTCCAATTGATGTGGCTTCGAGACTCCTCTCTTCATGATTGCGTTTTCTGTTGGTGGAAAGATGGTGCTCTTGCATATGGTACTGCAATGTTCTCATTTTCTAAAAGGCTTCAATATGTTAAAAGGCAGCTCAAGATATGGAATAGGGAATGCTTTGGGAACCTTCACTTTATGAAGAGGCTTGCTCAAGAAGATCTTGATGTCATCACAAGGGAGATTAGAGATCGAGGTTTCTCAGAGGATCTTGGCAAGGCTGAATCCCTTGCTTCTAGAGCTCTAGAAGAATGGGAACTTCGAGAGGAAATTTTTTGGAAGCAAAAGGCTAGAGTTGATTGGCTCCAGGAAGGTGATTGTAACACTGCCTTTTTCCATAAAACAGTGCAATCTCGCCGGAATCAGAGCACTATATCTTCTTTGGTTAATTCTCAAGGTATCCAACTGAATTCCTTACCAGCTTTGTTCCAGGAGGCTATTTGGTACTTCTCTACCCTCTTCTCTGAGGACTCTCCTCCTGCTAATAATGAAGAAAATCTTATTTTGTCATGTATTCCTTCCCTTATCACTCAAGAAATGAATGATTATCTCATGCATCCTATTTCTTTGGAAGAGCTGGAGGAGGTGGTCTTTGGCATGCCTAAGGGGAAGGCTCCTGGTCCTGATGGCTTTCCAGTTGAATTCTTTCAAGAATTTTGGGACATCATTAATCATGATTTGTTGGAGGTGGTTAAAGAATCCTATGCTAGCAAGCAGATGCTTCGAGCTTTGAACTCTACATTCTTGACTCTTATTCCTAAGAGAGAGGGTGCTAATTAATTGGAGTTTTTTAGACCAATTGCCTTATGTAATGTGGTTTACAAAGTTATTACTAAGTTGATTGCTGAGAGATTGAAAAGGTGGCTTCCCATTATTATCTCAGAAGAACAAGGTGGTTTTGTTCCTGGCAGACAAATTTTGGATGGGGTGGTTATTGCTACTGAGGCTATTCACTCTATGGCTACTTCAAGGGAGAGAGCCATGTTTGTTAAGCTGGATATGGCTAAGGCCTACGATAGAGTTAAATGGAGCTTCCTAAGGAGTATTCTTCTTTCTTTTGGATTTAGCTTTGACTGGGTGAGTTGGATTATGAGTTGTGTTACTTCTGCCTCTTTTTTTGTTCTTATTAATGGTAAACCTTCTCAACTATTTGGTGCTTCTAGAGGCCTCCGCTAGGTTGACCCTTTCTCCCCATATCTATTCATCATCATGGCTGAAGGCTTGGGCAGATTCATTAAGCATCAGGTGTCCCAGAATTCTATTCAAGGCTGGTGGTGGGGTAATGGCTTACCTTCTCTTTCCCATCTTCAATTTGTTGATGATTCTACTCTTGTTGGTCTTGCTAGGATCAAGGAAGCTAAAGCCTTTCGACATGCTTTGGACATTTATTTGGCAGCTTCAGGCTAGAAAGTTAATGAGCACAAATCTTCCATTTACTTTTTTAACAGTCCTGATTCTATTCAACACAAGATTGTTGGTATCCTATGGTTTCAAATAGGATCACTTCCTTTGACTTATCTTGGCATCCCTATTGCTATTTCCAGGCAGCCACGTCTCTTCTGGAAAAATTTGATTACCAATCTTCAGGATAAGGTAAATCATTGGACTCATAGATGGCTTTCTACTGCTGCCCGGGTTACTCTTCTTCAAGCTGTTATCCAAGCTCTTCCTACTTATCGATGCATGGTTCATGCTGCACCTATTTACTTTCTCAAGGAGTTTGATTCTCTTTCTTGACAATTCCTTTGGAGTGGTAATTTGCATAGTACTAAATGGAGCTTGGTTAATTGGGCAACTATTTGTAGGCCTAAAAAGGAGGGTGGTCTTGGTCTTCGATCTGCTCTATTGAGTAGTCAAGCTTTAGCTGCTAAACTTTATTGGCGATGGTTCTCTGGACAACATCAACTTTGGGCTCGTATTATCACTCATAAATATTTTCATGGTGCTGATCCTTGCTCTGTTTCTGCACTTCCTCTTGAAGGTCGTGGCTCAATGGTTTGGCATACTTTGAAGACAAGTGCGATGTTGGTAAAGAGGGGTCTGTTTTGGATATGTAAAGGAGGTTCTCAGGCTTTGTTTTGGTCTGATGCTTGGGATGGATTCCCTTCCATTTTATCCATATACCCTCATCTTCAGCCTCTTTGTGACTCTTTTATTGCCGCTAGATGGGATAAAGTGGCTCATTACAAGACTCCTTATTAATTGGGACCTGCTGTTGGTTACAGATGGAAGCATTCTTCTGATTGGTCTCCTGGAGGTACAGACATGGATCGTCAAGAGCTTTCTCAAATTTTGGCCTCTAGAGAGTGTTCTTCTTTGCTTGGTCCAGATGTTTTGGCTTGGGGCAGTACCTTGTCTGGTAAATATCATGTCTCTGTTGGGTATCAGGAGATAACTAGACAATTATTTGGGGATGCTGAGGTCCCTTGGTGGAAGCAAGTTTGGAATAAAGTTTCTTGGTCCAAGTGCAATTTTTTCATGTGGCTAGTGGCTCACAACCGTTGTCTTACCTGAGATAATCTTTGTAAATGTGGATTTCAGGGCCCCTCTTATTGTGTTTTGTGTGGTAATGGAGAGGAGTCTATCTCCCATCTGTTCTTCCATTGCTCCTATTCTACTCAGATATGGCACCTTTGGTGGCGTGCTTGGGGTTGCTCTTGTCAGCATGCTTCCTCTTTGCTTGAGTTCTGGGCCTGCTTGGGTACTGCTCCCTCCAAGTCTTCTTTTCTCCATGCTGCTTGGATTGCTAGCCCATCTTTCATGCTTTGGCATATCTGGTTGGAGAGGAATCGTCGCATATTCTAAGATGTTCAGCTTGGTGTTTTGCATCTTTGGTGGAAAATATCACATTCTCTTCAAGAAACTATTCTTGTGAAGTGTGAGCTTGATGGGGGTATGGATCCGGTTGATCTTGCTATCTGTAATCGCCTCAATTTTCATCTGCAGGATGGGGCTGCAGCTCATAGGTTTCCTTCTATGTCCAGGCAGCTTCATCATCAGAGGAAGGGTCGGGTTAACCGGGATGGGCACTGGACTCCTCCTCCCTGTGGAGTTCTAAAAATTAACACTGATGGTTCTTCCCGTGGGAATCCTGGTCCGGCTGGTATTGGCGGAGTGGCTCGTTGTAGTTCTGGGGATGTTAAATTTTTCTTCTCAGTTCATAAGGGTGATTATACTAACAATCTCATGGAAGCTCAAGCTATTTTATATGTTGTGGAACAGTGTTTCTTGCGGGGATGGAGTAAGATTATCTGTGAGTCTGATTCCCAGGTAGTGGTGAACATGCTTTCTTCGCAAGAGCTTGAGGATGTTAGTTGGCAGTTGGCTACTGTTGTTAAGAAAATTCTTTTCTTCTCTTCCTCTTTTCAGTTCATTAGGTTCACGTATATTCCTCGTGAATGGAATAGAACTGCTGATTGTTTAGCCAAATGGGCATCTAGTCATGATCCGAGTTGGAATATTAGGGATAGGAGGCAACTGTCCTTTGAGATGGTGCAAGAATTTGATGATCTTGTTGCTCAGGATCGAGCTCCTTGTTGAGCTCTCCTTGTTGTATTCCTTTCTATCTTAATAAATTTTTACCCCTCTTTTTGCAAAATAAAATAAAATAAGAAAGTGTACAATTAGCACTCTATATTTCAAAAACCCCATGGCACTGTCATAATACTAATACCAAAATCTAATACATTCATTATCTAAGCACTGCCAATTTTAATGCTTTTTACATCACCATCTTTGCCTCCATCAAAGTGTGTTTTGGGAGCATTCATAGTTAAAATCCAATTCTCAAGCTTTGCTGAAATGCTGTCCACATTCACATTTTTTGGCAAACGGAATTGCCTCATAAATCACCCACTGGAAAGCTCAACACGGTGCCATTGATCCTCTTTTCCTCCTCTTCTTTGTGCCTCTGCCCGCTTATTCACAGGTTAGTCTGATCCACCAAATCGATTTTCAAATCCTCCTCCAGCCTTGCAACAAATCTTTAAGAAAAACTGTTGGAATGAAACATAATAAACCTAGAAAAGGGGGTAAATGGATTATTGATATTTTACCAGGCAAATATATGGTGAAGACATCAGCTTCAGGGGTTTCCTTCCAATCAATCCTAGAAACTTCTTCAACTATGGAGCGTTGTCATTGTTAATATATTATTTTAGAAAACAATTCATATTCCATAATGGACGAATGCAATAATGGGCAAAAGGAACTGTTCATTGTCATATTGGCAGCTGCCTGTCAATTTTTTTTTAAAATGCTAAATTGTTTACAATGAAATCTGCTCCCATTATAGAAGCCTCTCACCTTAATTATTCCTAATAGTTATATTAATATTATTAGTAATTAGAAATATATTTATAAATTTTTATCTACTAATGAGATTGTAGATTTAAAAAATTCTTTAAGTACTTAATAATTTTTAAATTTTTAGAACTCTATTTTTTAAAGTTAGATTTTAGATTTTGTCAATACACTTTAACTAACAAGACTTATTTAGTAGATAATTAGCTCTAAAAATTATTTCTACAAAAAGAAATGTTTTATCCAAGTCTCAATGAATTGGGGAAGCCTCCTTCTTGGAGGTCTTAAGTTCAAAACTCACATATAGATATGTTATGTTAGGGATTAATATAATTTAAGTTTAACATTTTTAGTTTTGTAAAATAATAAAAACAAAATTGGTTGTATGTAAAAAATAATATTTTAAAATTTTGTACATAAATTTATTTAAATATTTTTTTCTTTTACTATATTTTAGATAATAGAAAATCTCAAAACAAAAATTCTAACACATTATCATTAGTTTAAAAAAATAAAAAAATTAATTGAATAATTTGAGAAGATATGCATGATTAAACCTTTGGATGAACACTGTTACTAATCATTTATACTAATATTAAATGAAATTATATTATCTAGAAATTGTCATAATTTAATTATAATAATTTAATATAATTATTAAACTATAGAAATCTATATAAAGATGTAAAAATCCATTATAACATATGTATTAATAGAATTATGAAAAATATAAATAATAATATTTATATATTATTTATCAATATATTTCTATATATTTATTATTATTATTATTATAATAAATATATTTCTAATTACTAATAATAATAATATAACTATTATGAATAATATATACTATTATTAAAAGAAACCTTATAATTTGTAATGCATATTTATTCCTAAATGTACATATGAATAGAACATTGGAAACCTATTAATCTCATTAATTATTTTAACTTAATTATTTGCATATTAATTTAATTTAAGTTATTATTATTATAAAACCAAAAAAAATTAATTATTAATATGATTGAAATTAATCTAACAAAGTTGATTTTAATATAATAATTTAATATAATTATTAAACTATAGAAATCTATATAAAGATGTAAAAATCTATTATAACATATGTATTAATAAAGTTACGAAAAATATAAATAATAATATTTATATATTATTTATCATGTTATATAAACTATAAACTCATATATATATTTAATTTATTTTAAATATATAAACTTAAAAGATAATACAAATAATAAACAAAAATAAAATAAGTTAAAAATTGATTACAAATAAAAAATAAATGAATAAATACATGACTATTAATCTTCTTAAAATTCTTAACCTTTACAACTTCTCTAAAAAAAACTAACTTTTCACCCTTCCGTATAAACTCGGCATGATTTTCAATTCTGACATGGTGCCAGTGGGCATGCAGGAGGACGGACGCTCTAGCAGGGTACATTTGCACTGACGGCAAGCAGAGTACAGGCTAGACACAACGGCAAGGGTAAACAAAATAGTTTATCCTTTAGCCGTTGCCAGAGATTTAGTGGTTGAACGTCTTAAAATTTTATATGAAAATTGTTGAAATGTATTAATCTAAGTATTTAATCTCAAAAACTTCTCATTGGCCATGGTTTGATTCATTCTATTTTAATAATTAAGACTGCTGAATTTGGTTCTATAGTTTTCTCCAACTAAAGTCAAGATAGCTTAAACATCACACACTCACACTTGATTTTTAGGTTAAAAGTGACTTTTTTCTTCTAAGCTTAAATTTTCCCATAACGTGTGATGTTAAGAGTGGCAAGTCACAAATGACTTAATTGTTGTAACTGGAAAGGGGGGAAAGTTGGGGGCAGGGGGGAGGAATCAGAGTATACAAAAACCTTTTACAGCTTTTACAGAAAAATGAATTTTATGACTGATTACTTATTGAGAAAAGTAAGACATTCATATTAACAAATTCAAGTAAAATATTTATGAAACTTATAGACCATTAAATTTAAAATAAAATATATCAAAGCATCTAAAAAGAAAAGAACTTGTGAAGAATCAACACATCAATTTGTGCCAAGTGGGAAACCTTCAATTGCTTTTGTCACAGGAAAAAAACCACTCTAAAACTTGTAACTTTATTGAGGAGCAACTCCTTTACAATATTTTTGCAACTCCAACTACAAGGAGCACCAACCCCTTCCTTCTTTTTACAACTTTGAAATATTTATGTAGTTTCTATTCCAATTAACATTTCTCCATTATAAGTTAAACAAAGACACTCAACAACTCCTGCTCATAGCGTTTGAATTTGCCCGCCCTAGTGCCGACTGGTCATGGCACCTGGGCTTGTTCCTACACCCACCTCCACTATTCTTGCATCTGCCTCCAAGGTTACCCGCACTCCTCCAACACCCTCTGTGTCATCTACCTTGACATCCTCACTTAGGAAGGGCTCTTCTCTGACAATGGTTATTGCATCTACTCTTCAGCATGGTGCCATAGTTGGGGCTCTTTTCCCATCCACGGCCTTTGGGCCTGGCTCTGGCATTTCGTTTACACCTGGTGGGTTGTCTTCTCCATCATGTGGTGGTGTGGGGTCGGATGAGGCTCATGTTCCTACCCCATCTTATGTGGATGTAGTTGCCTATGAGGCTAACTTATGTGGTCTAAATGGGTGCTTAGGCTCCCAGGGCAGCTTCGAGGGTCTGAAAAAGCATTTGGGGTCCAAGGTTTCTAAGTCAGTTGCTGTTGGCAACTTGTTGATTGTGAAGCTTGATCTGGCTATTGTTGAGGATGTTAATGAACAGTTGGTTGATTTCTCATCTACTGCAACTATTTTTCACTTCAAGGGTTTCCGGCCCTCCCTACTGGACTTGCATGCTTGGATTGGTCGTGTTTGGGAACCCTTTTTGTCAGGCACTACCCAGATTTACCCCATTGCTAGGGGTTTTTTCATTGTGAAGTTTGATTCATTTGAGGATAGAAATGCTATCCTTCGTCAGGGTTTCTCTTGGGATGAGAAATTTCCCTTGATGGCTAAACCCTGGTTCAAGGATTTTGACCCATCTACGAAATCTTTTAACAAGGTCCCTCTGTGGGTCAAATTGTCAAATCTTCCCCTTCACCTTTGGGTGGATTCGGTTCTGAAGGCCGTGGGGGAGGCCATTGAGGATTTCTTTCTTGTGGATAATGCTTCTTCCAATGTGTTTTGCACCACTTATGCTTGGATCCTAGTTGAGGTTGACATCTCCAAGGGTCTCCTAGTGAAGATTTGTTTGGCTTCTCCGATTAGTGCTTGGATCCAGAGTCTCGATTATGAAGGTATCCCCTTATGTTGCCGAAAGTGCCACTTGACTGGTCACCTTGCTGCTCAATGCTCCTCTGATAAATCTAGACCAAAAAAGTCTCCTTCTTGGTGGAAGAATGTTTCAGATGATCACTACATTGTTCTCAAAGCCCCTCCTGTTGGCGACGGTGACTCTTCTCTGGACTCTCAGGTTGCTGCCACACCAGCTAGCCTAGTCGGCTCTCCTGCTTCTTTGCAGCCCTCCTTTGTTCCTCCCTTGCTTACGGATGTTTCCTCTGTTCATGGTTCTTCGCTGAAGTTGGAGTTTGTCCCTGGCCCCTCTCCTCCTAGTCCTGTTGGGGGTCAGGACCCTGTTCCCCCTCCTACCCCTGCCCCTGTTCTGGACTTTCCTCCTGGTCCTGGGGGTGGCCAGCTGGCTTCGACCTCTTTTTGGGAGTCTGCAATTTTTTTGGCTTCCCCAGGTCATTCTGTTTCCTCAAGGGATTGGACTGCTGAGGTAGCTAAGGTGGAGGATGGTTGGACAACTATTAAAGGAAAGAAAACTAGGCCATCTTCTCCCCCTTTAGAAATGAATCTTTGATCATGCAAGGAAGGCTCTAAATAAAAGGGAAAATCGTGATGTATCTGGCCCTGCCTCCTTGCTGGATCTTTTATTTTGGCCAGTGATAGGCTTTTTTGTCACCATGGTTACCCTTTGTTTGTGGGGTTACTAGTTCTGCACTTGTTTGCACCTTTGGAAAATGCGCTCATTGAAAATCTTTAGTCTTGTACAGGGTTTTAGGCTCCCTTCAAAACCTGTTTTACTTAATCAAAAACATTTCTCCATTATAAGCAACAAAAGTTCGTCGACTTATGTAACCAAGCCACCTGTAGTGTAGAAATGTAAATTGTAAATTGTTGCTATCATTATTATTATATTGAATGAAAACTAAATACAATGAATAAAAAATTAGCCGCAGCGAAGCCTGCACTAATAACAGTCAAGAATTAGAGTACAAATGCGCTGCTAATAGACAACAACAACTAAACAACATTAAAAGAAATAATATAATAGAAAAAAAAGGGTTAGAAAATATAGAGGTTGAACATCCTAACTTCACACTTCTTACAATTTTATATAAAAATAGTTAGGAAGTATTAATTTCTATCATCGAACTCAATATAACATCAAACACAATATTTAGTTTAGAAATCTTTCACACGCCCAACATGTGTCCATTTAAATAATTACGGCTGATGCATTTTGTTCTATAGTTTTCACCTACCAATGTCCATGTCATTCACACGAGTAATTGACACTATTAGAATACTTTAGATACGGCCTCTATAAATAGAAGCATTGTGTAAACTTTTGAGTAGGGGATGTTTACTTGATCATTGTGGGTCATGAGTCAATAAAGAATGTTTCAACATTTAGAAAAATTGTAATAGATCTTATTTATGTTAATCAATGAATACAATGTGTAGTAGTACAATTTAATAAATTTTTATATTTTTTATATTAGATTTGAATGTTTATCTCTAACTTTATGTTTATCTTTTATCCACTTCATCCACCTCCTACAAAAAAATCAAATTAGTTCCAATTTTTTTACAAGAGCTTATATGGGAAGTCCATTGCTTATAACTACGTTGTAAGAACCACATCATCAAATATGATGGATACTATGTTAGGATATCTAAAATATCTTCGAAAAAGATGGATTGATACTTTCACACTAAGCCATGTTTTATTGGTATGGTTATGTGACATCACATGATTTATTGCTTTCTAGATTGAATGAATACATTTTATTGAATTATGGATAGTCACCATTTAAACACTAACAATTTTAACATCAAAACTATTGGTGCAAAATTGTTAAAAATATTGGGCATTAAATCAACAAGTGTTATAAAAACTATTGGAACAACTTCAATTGTTGAGCCCTCTCCCCTATTTTTGTTAAAATCTAATAGTTGTGAGCTCCATGTCTTGAGATTTAGAAGACATGTTAAATGAGATCTTTCCACTTTTGGAACATTTTCCCTTTTCCACCAATATTTGGTAATATTAATTTTGTATCTTTTTATGAATGCGTAACTCAACTTTAATATTTCAAGAATTATCTAGAAGTGGTTCACAACAACATCTCATATAAGAAGAGACATTTTTTGTAGTTGATTTTTCTTGAAAATTATGTACCTAATAAATTTCTAAGAGAATAAAGTCAGTATGACACAATGGGTGGGGGAGATGGCACGTAATGGAAGAACTTCTTATAGATTATGGGATATGGTACAATGGAGGAGATGGTATGACCTTGAATGCTTACTATCACCATTGATATATGATATTGTCTCTCTAAGGAGGCAATAAAGTTTGTAGAGGCATGAGGATGTTACTAAATCCAATTCAACTAACAAACAGGTACATTTGGGTATTTGGGTTTGCCCCACGACCATATCTACTCTTAAGGGCTTGTTTGATTACTAGAATATAATTTAAAAATTAGGATATAGAATGCCGGATTTGGGATTCTAGAACTTGAAATCTAGATTACGGTTTTGGGAATTTGATTTGAAATCATTTGGTTCATTAAGAATTCATTATGAGAATTCACATTTCCTCTATTTGGTTGCACATTTTTGGAATTAGAATACCAACTTCACATATCTCTTTTCATTGCCAGTCAAATTAGGTGGAGCTTCCATATATTGTAAATAGTAAATGATATTCTTATACCATTCACAATAGTCCATATCACAAGTGTAAGGGCGATGATCCTCATCTACAAGGTTTATTTGATTAGCATCTAAGTTAGACTATGCCATTAGTTTGGCTAATCCTTGGCCTCTTACTAATTTTGTGATTTAAGGACATCTATGTTGAATTCATGGATCCTATTTATCCATCTGTATCTTCTTCCAAATACCTCTTGGTAAGAAAATATGTCTTTCATGGTAGTACTGGGAACAAAGGCTACAATAATAGCACCAACCAGATAAGATATAAAAGCTTTGACTACCTTTACCAGAGCATAGACCCGTTTCTCATTTATATCATACTCTAGCTCTGTATCTTGAAGTGATTTACTAAAGAATGCAATAGTTTGTTCAAAACCTTCTTTATTTTCCTGAAGCAGTACTACTGCAATTGTGTGGAAAGAAGCAAACGAAAAAATATACATTGGTTTAGTATAACCTAGAGTTCTAAGTATAAGGGAATTCTTGATTGCATCTTTTATTTCTTGAAATGCAATTGAAGGTTATCCATCCCATTTGATTATTGCTCCTTTCTTAAGCATCTTGGAAATTGGCCTGCTAATCTCTACAAAATTTATTATAAATCTCCTGAGGAAATTTACTTGGCCAAAAATGATTGGATATACCTTTGACATTTTTAGGTTTGGGGACTTTATCAATAGTTGCAACCCTATATGGATCAAGTTTTACTCCATCCTTAGACACTATGTGGCTGTTAGAAAGGTTAATCTTTCCTTGGATATATATTTTAATTGGGATATTCCAAGGGTCCCTACATGTAATTTGTCCACTTGTACACATGTGGAGGACATGTCATTGTTTGTCCTTTATTCCACATGTAAGGACAACTCTTGTTTATTTCTTTATTTAGTTTATCCTCCTTAAGAGGATTGTGACACTTTAGACACACCTATTATGAATGTGGCATTCATAGAAATGGGAGTTACAAATGCAACTCCTCTCTCATCTCTATATAAGAGATGCTCCTCCTTCTTTCTTCACAACAACACAACACTCTTAGCACTTGATGTTATTGTATTGAGCTACTTTTGCTCCAACACTCTCTCTCTCTCTCTCTCTCTTCTCTAGGCTTTTGCCTTCATTCATAATACTCACAAGGGGTTTTCTTTGCTTTCCCCTTATAAATCCTTGTCTCCATTGTTGAACCATCTTGGTGTATGCTCTTGGAGTTGCTTATCTTATGGTAACATTGTTTCACACTTAACTTACTTGGATTGTTTCTCGTTCCTTGCTCAACATTATCATTTCTTACATGGTATTAGAGCTTGGTTATCTAATCCTTGTTTTAAGTTTTGTGGTGAAGGTTGTCATTCATTGGAGCACACCTTATTTGGAGACGTTATTGAGAGAAGAAGTTTGTGTTGTGATTTTAGCTCTTTTTAACAAATCTTGTGTATGCAGGTTTCATATTTTTTTTACTAACCCTCTTTGGAAGGCTTGCCGCCAAAGGGTTTTCTTGTAAAGTTTCATATTTTTTACTAACCCTCTTTGGAAGGCTTGCCGCAAAAGGGTTTTCTTGTAAAGCTTCATATTTTTTTTACTAACCCTCTTTGGAAGGCTTGCCGCCAAAGCATTTTCTTGGTAAATTTCAATTTTTTTTTGTTTTGGACGGCATGCCGCCAAAACAAAAAGTATTACATGAGTAAAGTTTTAAATTTTTATAAATTTTTTTTTTTTTTATATTCTTCTATATTTTTTTTGTATGCTCTTGAAAATTTCAAGCATACACCATACATTTTCTTATAGGAGTTTCATCCTTCTAAATCAAATAACTTTTTTTCAAAGCACACATTTTTTATATATTATTATTTCTCTATTATCATTACATCTTTTTATAAAAATAAAAAAATAAAAATCTTGAATTGTCTTGGGCGGCCGCGCCACCCGCGGGCCGCCGCGCGCAACCGCCGCAGACTGCAGAGACCCCGCACCGCCGCGCGAAACCCTCTCGCCATCGCAGAGCCACTCGCGCCGCCCCCAGTTTGCACCGCAGCCGACGCCCTCTACACTGCGTCGTCGCCTGCCTCCGACGTGAGATCTGCCGCTCCGCCACCGCCGCTTGTTCTCAACGCCGCCGACACTGCGAGACCTGCAACTCGCCCTATTCACGGCCGCACGCACCATATAAACCACCCTTCCATCGCTTCTTGGCGCGGCCCGCGTCCAGGCCACGCGGCAACCGCCGCCTGCGCGGGCAGAGCCCGCATCCTTATCTTCGCATTTTTTAAATTCTCCAAACCCTGCCTTTTTTCCACCGACCTCCATCGACCATCCAATTTTGGCCAATTTTTGCCATGCGGCCGTCGCCGCCATCGCTCCGCTCCTCATACAAAAGACTCCGCCCAACCTTTAAAAAAAAAAAAGAAAAATCTTGTTTTATTTATTAAAACAAAACTTTTATAACTTTTTTATCACATTTTTTTTTCTTCTTTATTTTTTTAAAACAAATAAAAATATTAATTCAAAAAAAAAAAAAAAAGATATCTTCTTAATTTTATATATTTAAAAAAAATAATTTTTTTTTTTTTTTCAATTAATAAAATTAAAATTCTAATTTAACAAATTTTTTTCAATTAATCTAATTTTCAAATTAAGGAATTTTTTTTCAAAAAAAAGAACAATTTTTTTTCAAAAAAAAGAACAATTTTTTTTTCTCTTAATCATGTCAACATTAATTCCAGAAATTAAATTTAATTATTCTAATTATCATTCTTGGAAAACTCATATCTTATTTATTTTTCGTTTTAAACACCTCTTCAAAATAGCCACTGACCCTTCTCTTGAACCCGGTTCAGTAGCTACTCAAGACAAGAAAGATACTTGGAAAACTAAAAACGAAGAAGCTTTAGGGTTAATTGGTATTTCCATTATTCCAGATTTATATGTTTTAATTGCTCACTGTTCTAAAGCTAATGATGCATGGTCCATCTTGAAAACCAAGTATGACAGTGGCGATGAATACCGCAAAATACAATTGCAAGATCAACTCGAAGATCTCAGGTATGCAGATTTTAAAAGTATGGATGAATTCCTCTTAAAATTTGATTCTTTTAAAAGTCAAATTATGGCTTTAGGTGTTCAATTAGAGGACATTCGTTTAATTCATCTTATTCTTAAAAAATGTCTTCTTAGATAGTTTCAACAGTTTATAACTAATATTCATGCACAGCTTGCTATTCCTACTTTAACTTCTCAGTTAACTTATGTTATTTTTCAAACTTTATTAAGACAGGAAGAAGCTAAGCTAATTCAGTTTGGTACCCTCAAATCAACTGAACATGCATTTGTGTCTAGAAATTCAACTAATAATTTTCGTTCCAATAATACTAATTACAAACAATCTAATTCTAATTCACATAACTCCAACAATAAATTTCATGCCAAATATAATAATAATACCAATCATCCTAATAATACTCGTAATACTAATAATCAAAGGAACCATTCCAGTTCCAAACCTCATTGTTCTTATTGTGGCAAAGATGGTCATCTTGTCAATAATTGTTTTAAAAAGCAAAATGATAAAAAACCTATGAATCATAGTAACAATCATCAAACCTCAAACCATAAAAAAGGTAATTTAACTAGTTCTAATCCTCGTCATGCTTTTACCTGTAGCTTTAATCTTTGTAGACCTTTAGAATGGATTGTTGATAGTGGTGCATCACAACATGTCACTTCTCATAAAGAAATTTTTGCTTCTTTACAACCTGATATTGCTAACATTCCTATTCAGTTAGCTAATAATCAGACTTGTAAAGTTGAAGGACTAGGTGATGTTACTATTCCTAATGGTAAATTGCATGATGTTTTATATGTACTTGACTTGAAAACTAATCTGCTTTCTGTTTCACAGTTATGTCAGAACTATAAAGTTGAATTCTACAAAGATACATGTTATATCATAGATCCTTAAACTCTCAAAGTGATTGCTCATGCTAAAATGGATAATGACAATTTGTTTAAATTCCATGAATTTACTAGTTCATGATATTCTTTACATACTTCTATTGATTTCAATATATGGCATGAAAGACTTGGTCATTTAAATTTCGATTATATTACTTTCATGCAAAAGCATAATATGGTTGATGGCTTGCCTCACATTATTCCTTCCAAGATTGCTTGTACAGGTTGTATGAGTGGTAAGATGCATAGGGAGCCCTTTCCAAGTGGAAAATCATGGCGAGCAACTCATAAGTTGCATCTTGTCCATAGTGATCTTTTGGGCCCCATGGAGAATACCTCCATTCAAGGTTCTCGGTATGCACTTACCTTTGTTGATGATTTTTCTAGACGAACTTGGATCTATTTTTTGCATAGCAAGGATCAAGTTCTTGATATATTTATTGAATTTCAGTTATATGTTGAAAGGCAATCTGGGTATAAACTTAAAATTCTTAGAACTGATAATGGGAAGGAATATGTGAATAATGCTTTTCATTCTTATTTGAAATCATGTGGAATTAAGCATGAGCTTACTATTCCTTATACACCACAACAAAATGGTGTGGCAGAAAGAAAGCATCAGACCATTGTTGAAATGGCTAGAAGCATGTTGCATGCTAAGAATTTGCATTATAAGTTTTGGGCTGAAGCCATGTTTTGTGTAACTTATATTCTTAATCGGACTCCTACCAAAGCTCTCAAGGCTATCACTCCAGAAGAGGCTTGGTCTGGTAGGAAACTGAATTTACATCATTTACAGATATTTGGTTCTATTGCTTATGTTCATACGCCTAAACAGAAAAGGCATAAATTAGATGCTAAGTCATCTCCTTATATGTTTGTTGGCTATGATGAAAACACTAAGGGTTATCGTGTTTATGATTCCACTACTAACAAAGTTCAAATTGCTAGAGATGTTTGTATTGCAGAAAATGGAGTTCATGATTGCTCTACTATACAGGATGAAGAATTCAGTGGCACTAAAATTGTGCTGGTGGAGGACCAACCTCCTTCTCTTAACCCTACTCTTTCTCTTAATCAAGTACCACCAATTATTTCTGCTCCTACATCTCCTGATACTCAAGTAGATACTAATGATACTTTTATTACTCATGATTCTTCCTCTAGTGATAATTCCATTACAACTAAACGTAAACCTAAATGGGCTCAAAACCTAATCAATGAAGCTGATGATTATATTTCTAAATCTGGTGGAATTAAACATAGAAGGATTAATTATTGTAATAATGCTTTGATGACTACTGTTATGAATTCTAACGATCCTAAGTCTTTTAATCAAGCTAACTCTCAACCTCATTGGCAGAAAGCCATGCAAGAAGAATATGATTCTTTACTTGCTAATCAAACTTGGGACTTAGTCAAATTACCTCCTGGCAAGAATCTAGTTTCATGTAAATGGTTATACAAAACAAAATTGAATACTAATAATGAAATTAGTAAATTCAAGGCTAGACTAGTTGCTAGAGGTTTTTCCCAAATTGAAGGCTTAGACTATAATGAAACTTTTTCTCCTGTTGCTAAAATGCCTACTATCAAATTAGTTCTTGCTTTAGCATCTAAAATGAATTGGCCCATTCATCAAATGGATGTTAAAAGTGCCTTCTTAAATGGTGATTTACATGAAGAAATCTATATGGCTCAACCTCCTGGATTTGTTAAGAAAGGTAGTGAAAATCTAGTTTGCAAATTAAACAAATCTATTTATGGTCTTAAACAATCACCTAGAGAATGGTATTCTAAAATTAATTCTTTCTTTATTTCTCAAGGTTTTACTAGAAGTAAAAATGATCCTAATTTGTATATTAAACATACTAACGATGATATTATCATTGTTATTGTTTATGTAAATGATCTAATACTCACTTCTAGTTCAGACACTTTGATTTCTGATATCAAATTCCAACTTAAACAAAAATTTCAAATGACAGATTTAGGTATCTTACATTATTTCTTAGGTATGCAAATCTTTCAAACTCCTAGAGGTATCTTTGTTTCTCAAAGCAAGTATGCTTATGATATTTTAGAAAAATTTAAGATGAATGACTCTAACCATGTTTCAATTCCATGTGAATTAGGAACTAAATTGATGAATGATATGAATACTCCTTTTGTTGATGAAACTTTGTATAGACAGTTAGTAGGAAGTTTAAATTATTTAACTATTACTAGACCTAATATTGCTTATAGTGTTGGTTTAGTTTCTCGATTTATGTCTAAACCTCAACAAACTCATTTCAAAGTTGCTAAATGCATCTTAAGGTATATTAAAGGAACTATTAATCTGGGATTATTTTATGATGTAAACTCTGAATTTACTTTACATGGCTATACTGATTCCGATCTAGGTGGAGATCCCAATGATGAGAAATCCACTTGTGGTTATTTTTTCTTTGTTGGTTCAGGTCCAATTTCTTGGAAAAGAAAAAAAGAACACTCTATTTCCCTATGCTCAACTAAAGCTGAATACAAAGGTTGTACCAATGTTGCTAAGGAAGCTTTGTGGATTCGAAGACTTCTTGACAATTTGGGTCTACCTCAATAATCACCTACACCTATACATTGTGACAATCAAAGTGCTATTGCCTTGGCAAAGAATCCAGTTTATCATGCACGCACCAAACATATTTCACTTCAACATCACTTCATTCGAGAACAAGTTGAAGACAATCAAATTATTCTTCTTTATTGTAAAGGAGAAGATCAAGTGGTTGATATTTTAACTAAACCACTTTCTAAAGAGAGATTTCAGTTCCATTGTAAAAATTTGGGTTTACAACCCGTTGAAGTAAACTCCCCAAGTAAAGATTAAGGGGGGGTGTTAGAAAGGTTAATCTTTCCTTGGATATATATTTTAATTGGGATCTTCCAAGGGTCCCTACATGTAGTTTGTCCACTTGTACACATGTGGAGGACATGTCATTGTTTGTCCTTTATTCCACATGTAAGGACAAATCTTGTTTATTTCTTTATTTAGTTTATCCTCCTTAAGAGGATTGTGACACTTTGCACACACCTATTATGAATGTGGCATTCATAGAAATGGGAGTTACAAATGCAACTCCTCTCTCATCTCTATATAAGAAATTCTCTTCCTTCTTTCTTCACAACAACACAACACTCTTAGCACTTGATGTTATTGTATTGAGCTACTTTCGCTCCAACACTCTCTCTCTCTCTTCTCTAGGCATTTTCCTTCATTCATAATACTCACAAGGGGTTTTCTTTGCTTTCCCCTTATAAATCCTTGTCTCCATTGTTGAACCATCTTGGTGTATGCTCTTGGAGTTGCTTATCTTATGGTAACATTGTTTCACACTTAACTTACTTGGATTGTTTCTCATTCGTTGCTCAACATTATCATTTCTTACAGTGGCCAAGAAGCTTCCCCTCTATGACTCCAAAAGTACAATTCCTTGGATTTAAGGAAACTCCATATTCTAGACCTTTCAAGAAAATTTTCTCCAAATGTATGTAGTGATCCTCTACTTTCTTAGAATAGGCTATTAAATCATCTTGGTAAACCACCATGAACTTGTCTATGTATTATGGAAAAGCAACATCCATGGCTCTTTAGAAAGTGGCCCCTACATTAATTAAGCCAAAATGCATTCTAACATATAAATAGGTCCCCTGTGGTATGGTAAAAGTATTTTTGTATTGTTCCACATCATCAACTAGTACTCGATTGTAACTAGAAAATCCATCCATCATAGACATTAGCTCAGAGTCAGTAACCTGTTGCAACATAGCCTCCATGTTGAGAAAACCATAATTATCCTTTAGGGAGGTAGTATTACAATTTCTAAAATATGGACATGGTTATGTGTAGGATCATGTTCAACCAAACTATGGCCATAAGTGGCAGGGAAAAACCAACAAATCAGGGTTATTTTAACTTGATATGTAATTTTAAAGTAGTTTTGGACTTTGTATCAAAATGTTGTAAGAAAAGAATTTGTAGGAAATTCAATATAGTTTCTAAACTTCTAGGCCTTACCTAGAGAAAGCATTATTAGATTGGTCAAAATTTTGGATTTTAATGCAGTACTACAAACATTTTAGGGCGAAAATAAAAACTAGGTTTATGTATGACCACCTTAATCAAAATCAAATGATAATATTTTTTAATATAATTATATATATAAAAAGTATACTTATACCTAGATGTGAAGCATATTTTTGGGTATTTTTAATCAAAATAAATAATTAATTATGAATTTTCTACTATAACATTTTCAAAATTAAATGACCACCTTAACTAGTTCCAAAAATTTCAAAATTAGATATTTTTAATTTTGTTTCCTTATAGTAATTGAAGCATAGAATGTGATGCATCTTTTGGATTTCAAAAATCTTATATGGTTTGAAAGTTATAACTATTTTTCAATCAGCATGTCAATCAACACTTTGTAGCTAACTCCATTAGAAAATAAGTAATAATTACATACTAAAATCATAATTTAACAGATGTTATATCAATAAAAATATAAGAACATTCTAAAGAAACCCTTTTCATTGATTCAAATTTGGATGAAAAAAAGTTGTTAGCTACATCATCAAAGTCAAAAACACACAAAAGTAGGCCAAAAACATGTTTTTGGGACTTTTTTGCATTGAGATAAAGATAGAGAGTGAGAGAGAGAGATGAGAGAAAGATAAAAACTATGATAACACTCTTCCGTACCTATTCGCTCCATGTTTGGAAAATAACAACTACCTATTTTAGACCATGATTGATTCTAATGGATGGAAAATAAAATATTGATTTCCTAATATTATTTGAGTTTCATTACATTGTAGATATCTTCACTAGCTTTCCAACACATTTTTAATGGAGTTAATCAAACTTTGGATGTGAAAGTTATGGCTTTCGGAGTGGAGCCTATTTTTATTTCTTCAAAACCTGGCTGGGTTATGAATAACCCAACCGGGTTATGAATAACTCGGTTGGGTTTTGAAGGGATTTTTCATCCTAGAAAACTAATCAAGTTTTTTTTTTTTTTTTAATGTATTTTGGCTAAGATTAATAACCAAGCCTGGCCACTTTTTGAAATTTCAAATAACCCGATCAGGTTATTCATAACCTGATCAAGTTATTGACTTTTTAGGTTTTTTTTCTAGTGTCCACTAAATTGTATACCATCTTGGTGCAAACACCCTAGACAAAAATATAGAAGTGATGCTTGAAAGATTGCTCCTGATGAAAATTTCTTGCAAGAACACTTGGATCGCTACCCATACATAGAAGAAACCTGCACGCAGGTCTCCTAGGTTTCTCTTTGTTGACATGAAATGCATATGGGTTTCTACACCATAGTCTTCTCAATATGGACATGAAATGCATATGAGTTTTTGCAATGTAATCTTCTCAATCATAGCATGAGATGCATGTGTGTTCCAATGTTGCGATAAGTATAAATAAATTATATGCATGACACATTCTAAACTAAAGGAAGATTCTCCATCATCGACCATGCCAATTTCCAAGGATTAAAATACTTTTATAAAGGAGCTCAAAACCAAATTTTTTTCTTCTAGAAAGTCATAGGAAAACATTGAGTTTTTAAATCCAATGTGGATTACATCTCATAAGTTTTAGATATGATCTTTCTTAATAGCTTAAAAAAATTTGTGAATACTTGGAATTTTTTGGGCTTCTTGATTGGGCATTTTAATTATTGTAATGTTTATTGTAATTTATGAGATGTCCATGTTTCCAAAACTAATTAGGAACCCAAAGAACTTTTCTTGTGTCTCTTTTGACTGTCAAACTTGAATAGATTTGGACAACTTGACACTAATGAAAAAATAACCTGAATGAAAATGCTCTGAGGAGCTTGAAACAAGGAACAAGACCATCAAGATGGCTAAGGGGTTGGTCCTTGATAATTAAAATAATTTTGTGAGCATCCATGGAATTTTGGCTCATTTGATAGCATAAACACAAAGTTCTAACAGATTTTAGGGATTTCATTTTCCTTACAAATTTACAAAAAGTACTAGACACAATTGCATCATTACCTCAGTAAAAGATAGTGATATTATAAAGTGTATGAAGCCTGCATTAGTGAAAATTTTACCAGATGACCAAATACATGAATCAATCTCATTATGCAAAAGCTTCAAAGCCCCCAAAATAGTAATGTTCATAAATTAGTGCTAAAACTTCAAATCACCCAACAAAAAAGAGAGATTACAGACTAATTGCTAATAAAAGTAACCAAAATAACACAAAGGAGAGTGCAAATTCTTGAGAGAACTAAATAACATAAAGAAAAGAAAATATAATCAACGAGCATGCTTAGCATTCAATAATAAGAATGGGAGAATAAGTCTAGATCATAGATGAAAGTAACAAAAGGTAGAAGATGTCATTCTTGTCAAGAAAGATTCAAGCTGTTACCTAGAAATAAAGATTGGATGTTGGATTCCTCTTTCCTTTCCCCCACTTTCTATCTACAAAAAAATAAAATCCTTCGAGCCCAAACAAAAGACCAAAGATCACAAATGAGAGAGCAAGCACAAATGTATACTTGTATGAAGCAACCAGAGGTGGGAAAAACCAGAGGTGGCAAAAATTATGAGCAAAGTGAAGTGTGTGACCAAGATTATAATGCTAGAAAGAGTAGGAAACAAACTAGGTCATTCAGACCTCAAAAGAATTTTATTTTAATTGTTCTTTAATTCTCATTTTGGGACTTTTGGAATTAAAATGAGAATTAAATCAATTCCACCTATTTAGATGAAAGATTGAATCCACATTTTGGGGGGTAAATGGGCATACCATATTCTCATTTTATCTAATTCCAATTCTGATTACATAGACCCAAACAACTGATTAGATTTTTTTAGAATTCCAAATGCTAATTCCATTCTAATTTTGGCAACCAAAAAAGCCCTAAATGTTTGTCAATTATTCAATGTGAAGAAGATTAAATTGATGCATTTTCCTCAAACCCGTGGAACTTATACATGCACAAACATCTAAAACATAAACTAAAACACTAATTGTTACCAAGGGAGAGAATTTTTTTTCCAAACATTTTCAAACTTCCTTTGTCTATTTTATGTTTTAGTTTACATTTTAGCTAGTACCCACCCTCATCATCACCAAGGTGATTATCGATGAGCTAAGCACACCCTTGGTCTATAAAAGTTTTACCTAGAGTGCTACAGTTTTGATCCAAAGTGAAGAATTGAGACGACCATGCCCAAGTTTGAAGATTACCACGTGCATGACCGAGAAGATTATTGGACAAATTTCTTGGATGAATTTGAGGTCTATAGAAGACAACATCACCATATAACCCAAGGTTAGATGAGAACCTATAGGTTGAGGTCATTCTTGAAGCAATTTTCAAATAGAAGAGATATGGACACAAAATTCAAGGATAAAAGGTATATATAGATAAAATAAGCCTCCCTTTGATGGATTGAGAGACCCAAGAGGATTTTACTATTTCAAAGATGTGTCAAGAGATATGTTGGAAAGGAGTTGTGACTATTTTTCTAAGGTGCTCCCCACAATTGAGTGTTTGGATAAGTTGATAACTTATTTAGTTGTATATGGTCCCCCACCAATGGATGAAATTACCCAACACTACCAACATTGGGCTAAATAAAAAGGAAAGGAGTGTGAGTCTTCTACTCAACCCAACCCCTTGTAGAAAACCCCAATGGAAGTAATTAGGAAGAAGTTAGGGGATTAGTTGGATAACTCTCAAATGTTAGCATCTACAACATAGGCGTGAGTGATTATTGGTCTCTAAGCTGAACCTTTGAGCAGCTCACTTTCAAGAGCCATAAAATCCATTCTTAGCATAACACTTGATAGCATCAATCTAGATGAAGAGACACAGGTTAAGGTAGACATATCACTACAATGTCCAAAGAGACAAAAACATTTCAAATATGTTTGGTTGATGCAAAATTGCAAATGGTCCAAGAATGTTCTTGCATGAGTTGGTGATCTTTGGGATACTATGTAATTGATGATCAGTTCTTAACATTTAGACGTGTTGGATATTTTTAGCTAGTTAGTGATGAGATAAAAAAAAAATTGGAGCTACCACTTTGGTAATATGTCTCTTTCTAGTGGAGGTTGAGCTAGACATGCCACCTACAATGTGTTAATACAATATCTTCCCAAACTAATTATTGAACTTTTATAATTCAAATATGATTCTCTCTATACAATATATACATTACTTCTTTATTCATGTAATTGTGTAATTGCAAAGGTTAAATTTAAATTAATTGATAAATAAATAGATCAATTAAATTATTTTCCATCTCAAGTTCATTTAGTTATCCATTGTAATCCATATGATTCTAATTAACTTAATAATGTTCTCATGAGTTATTTTGTCTAACATTGAAATTATGGATTCATGGTCTTCTAAATTATAGTTAATATATGGGACATGATAGTAACTAGGTCCAAATTAATAATTATCTTATGCATAATACTTAAGTATATGAAGTGGAAATATATATACATGACAATCAATTGCTAGTTTAGATGACTAACTATTAATTTATGTTACATTAACATAATATTTATAAGTATTGTAATTAAGGTCAATCATGAATGGACTCCTACAATCTGTCTTCATATTCTTGCATTTATTATTGAATTCACCATTTTATATATTAAGACTTCAACCAAAACCATCTTAAATTAAAAAAATATGTAAGGTAAGGAGTGGGCCACCATAATCACCAACTTTGATAAACATGAACTTGTGGAATTGTTAAAAAATAACAATATCAAAGACAAGAATTTTAAAATAGACTCTCATGCAAAATTTATCTTTTAAGACTTATTGTCAACAAAGTGAAGGGTATGTGTAGGATCATGGTGTAGCAAACTATGGCCTTAAGTGGCAGTGAAAAATCAGCAAATCAGGGTTATGTCAACTTGACACATAATTTTTAAGTGGTTATGGACTTTATATCAAAAATTTGTAAGAAAATAATTTGTAGGAAATATAATGTAGTTTCTAAACTACTAGGCCTTATCAGGGGAAAAAAAATTGATTGGTCAAAAATTTGGATTTTAATGCAGTACTACAAAAATTTCAGGGCAAAAATAAAAAGTAGGTGTATGTCTGACCACCTTAATCAAAATCAAATGATAATATTTTTTTAATATAATTATAGATATAAAAAGTAGACTCATGCTTGGATGTGACGCATATTTTTCGATATTTTTATTTCAAATCAATAATTAAATATGAATTTTCTACCAAAACTTTTTTGGAAAAAAAAAACACTCGTGTTTGACCACCTTAACTAATAGAAAATTTTACAAAATTTAATTTATTTATTTTCTTATACTAAGAGAAGCATAGAATGTGACGCAACTTTTAGATTTAAAAAATGTTATACCGTTTGAAAGTTATAGCTATTTTTCAATCAGTATGTCAATCAACACTTTACAATAATCTTCATTGATAATTAACTAA
This sequence comes from Cupressus sempervirens, assembly GCA_028749045.1. NCBI lineage: Eukaryota > Viridiplantae > Streptophyta > Pinopsida > Cupressales > Cupressaceae > Cupressus > Cupressus sempervirens. Next base: position 91,219,904 of record CM053787.1, on the reverse strand, counting down.
TAAATACTTATCAAACTCAGAATTCGATAGCAATTATATCGATGGAATCTCAAGAGCGATATCAAAAAACCCTTTTTGTTTCATTCAATTTCAATCAAAATAACATTGTCAGATGGCTACCCGAAGTCCGAGTGTCACTAAAACCCTCCTCAAACACATTTTTTGGGTTGACTAGGCAGGCTTGGTAAATACCATGCCTAATTGGATATCCGATATGGCTCAGTGAGTCCCCATCCGCTTTTGGAGGGAAATTTCAAATCCCAAGAAATTTTAGAGGGAAAATCGAGTTTGTGATTTATAGTTTATAACTTATCAATTATTCGAGTTATATTACTATGTAAAAATATATCATAATATATTATATATATAATAACGTAATGTAAAGACATAACATATAATCTATTAATATATATAAATATATTACATTATTCCTATTATAATCCATAAATATAATATATATTATTATTATAATCTATAATATATTATTATTATTATGAGCTATGTTATTAATATATAATAATATATTATCTTATTAGTATTATAATCTATAAATATTTTATGTGTGTGTGTGTGTGTGTGTGTGTGTGTGTGTCCCTAGGGGTCCTAGGACCCCTTGGGACATATTAGAATCATTTAGAATTGTTCTTATGGGTCGAAGGGGGTCGACCCATTACATGATGACATATGCATACTGAAATCATTCTTATGGGTCAAAGGTGGTCATAGGGTGACCTATGACCCCCTTCGACCCATTAAATGATGACATTTGTCCTACATATTAGAATCATTTTTATAAGTCGAAGAGGGTCATAGGTAGACCTATGATCCCCTTCGACCCATTACATGATGACATTTGTCCCTAGGGGTCCTAGGACCCCTAGGGACATATTAGAATGCTTCATATGGGTCAACCCATTAAATGATGACATATGTCCCTAGGGGTCCTAGGACGCCTAGGGACATTAGAATCATTCTTATGGGTCAAAGGGGGTCATAGGTTGACCTATGACCCCTTTGACCCATTACATGACGACATATGTCCCTAGGGGTCCTAGGAACTTTAGGGACATATTAGAATCATTCATATGTATCGAAGCCCTTCGGCCCATTACATGATGACATATGTCCCTAGGGGTCCTAGGACCGCTAAGGACATATTAGAATCATTCTTATGGGTCAAAGGGGGTCATAGGTGATCCATTATATGATGACATATGTCCTTAGGGGTCCTAAGACCCCTAAGGACATATTAGAATGCTTCATATGGGTCACCTATGACCCCCTTTGACCCATTAAATGACGACATATGTCCCTAGGGGTCCTAAGACCCCTAAGGACATATTAGAATTGTTCTTATGGATCAACGAGGGTTATAGGTTGACCTATGACCTCCTTCGACCCATTACATAACGACATATGTCCCTAGGGGCCCTAGGACCCCTAGAGACATATTAGAATGCTTCATATGGGTCAAAGGGGGTCATAGGTTGACCTATGACCCCTTTGATCCATTACATGATGACATTTTTTCTTAGGGGTCCTAGGACCCCTACGGACATATTAGAATGTTTCATATGGGTCAAAGGGGGTCATAGGCCCTTCAATCCATTAAATGACGAGATATGTCCCTAGGGGTCCTAGGACCCCTAGGGACATATTAGAATCATTCTTATGGGTCGAAGCCCTATGACCCCCTTCGACCCATTAAATGATGAAATTTGTCCCTAGGGGTCCTAGGACCCCTAGGGACATATTAGAATCATTCTTATAGGTCAAAGGTGGTCATAGGTTGACCTATGATCCCCTTCGACCCATTACATGATGACATTTGTCCCTAGGAGTCCTAGAACCCCTAGGGACATATTAGAATGCTTCATATGGGTCAAAGGGTGTCATAGGTTGACCTATGACCCCCTTTGACCCATTAAATGATGACATATGTCCCTAGGGGTCCTAGGACCCTTAAGGACATATTAGAATTGTTCTTATGGGTCAAAGGGGGTCATAGGTTGACTTATGACCCCCTTCGACCCATTACATGATGACATACGTACCTAGGGGTCCTAAGACCCCTTGGGACATATTAGAATCGTTCATATGTGTCAAAGGGGGTCATAGGTTGACCTATGAGCCCCTTCAACCCATTACATGATGACATATGTCCCTATGGGTCCCCTAGGGACATATTATAATCATTCTTATGGGTCAAAGGGGGTCATAGGTCACCTTCGACCCATTACATGATGACATATGTCCCTTGGGTCCTAGGACCCCTAGGGACATAATAGAATCATTCTTATGGGTCAAAGGGGGTCATAGGTTAACCTATGACCCCCTTCGACCCATTACATGACGACATATATCCCTAGGGGTCCTATGACCCCTAAGGACATATTTGAATCATTCAAATGGGTTAAAGGGCTTTGACCTATTACTTGACAACATGTGTCCCTAGGGGTCTTAAGACCCCTTGGGACATATTAGAATGCTTCATATGGGTCAAAGGGGGTCACGACCCATTAAATGATGACATATGTCCCTAGGGGTCCTAGGACCCCTAGGGACATATTAGAATGCTTCATATGGGTCAAAGGGGTTCATAGGTTGACTTGTGACCTCCTTCAATCCAATAAATGATGACATATGTCCTTAGGGGTCTTAGGACCCCTAGGGACGTAATAGAATCATTCTTATGGGTTAAAGGGGGTCATAGGTCCCTTTGACCCATTACATGACAACATATGTCCCTAGGGGTCCTAGGACCCCTAGGGACATATTAAAATTGTTCAAATGGGTCAAAGGGCTTTGACCCATTACATGATGGCATATGTCCCTAGGGGTTCTACGACCCCTAGGGACATATTAGAATGCTTCATATATGACCCCCTTCGACCCATTAAATGATGACATATGTGCCTAGGGGTCCTAGGACCCCTAAGGACATATTAGAATGCTTCATATGGGTCAAAGAGGGTCATAGGTTGACTTATGACCTCTTTCGACCCATTAAATGATGACATATGTCCCTAGGGGTCCTAAGACCCCTAGGGACATATTAGAATCGTTCTTATGGGTGAAAGGGGGTCATATATTGACCTATGACCCCCTTTGACCCATTACATAATAACATATGTCCTTAGGGATTCTAGGACCCCTAGAGACATATTAGAATGCTTCATATGGGTCAACCTATGACCCCCTTCAACCCATTACATGATGACATTTGTCCTTAGGGGTCCTAGGACCCCTAAGGACATATTATAATGCTTCATATGGGTCAAAGGGGGTCATAGGTTGATCTATGACCCCCTGCAACCCATTAAATGATGACATATGTCCCTAGGGGTCCGAGGACCCCTAATAACTTATTAGAATCATTCTTATGGGTTGAAGGGGGTCATAGGTCCCTTCGACCCATTAAATGATGACATTTGTTATTAGAATCATTCTTATGGGTCAAAAGACCGATGACCCCCTTCGACCCATTACATGACGACATTTGTCCCTAGGGGTCCTAAGACCCTTAGGGACAAATTAGAATGCTTCATATGGGTCAAAGGGGGTCATAGATTTACCTATGACCCCCTTCGACCCATTAAATGATGACATATGTCCCTAGGGGTCCTAGGATCCCTAGGGACATATTAGAATCATTCTTATGCGTCCAAGGGGGTCATAGGTTGAGCTATGACCCCCTTTTACCCATTAAATGGTGACATATGTCCTTAGGGGTCCTAGGACCCCTAAAGACATATTAGAATGCTTCATATAGGTCAAAGGGGGTCATAGCTTGACCTATGACCCCCTTCGACCCATAAGAACGATCAACCTATGACCCCCTTCACCCATAAGAACAATTCTATTATGTCTCTAGGGGTCTTAGGACCCCTAGGGACATATGTCATCATGTAATGGGTCAAAGGGGGTCATAGGTCAACCTATGACCCCCTTTGACCCATAAGAACGATTCTAATATGTCCCTAGGGGTCCTAAGACTCCTAGGGACATATGTCATCATTTAATGAGTTGAACGGGGTCATAGGTCAAGCTATGACCACCTTTGACCCATATGAAGCATTGTAATATGTCCCTAGGGGTCTTAGGACCCCTAGGGAAAAATGTCATCATGTAGTGGGTCGAAGGGGGTAGGTCAACCTATGACCCCCTTCGACCCATAAGAACGATTCTAATATGTCCCATATCTTGCCATGTAATGGGTCGAAGGGGGTCATAGGTTAACCTATGACCCTCTTTGACCCATATGAAGCATTCTAATATGTCATCATGTAATGAGTCGAATGAGGTCATAGGCCAACCTATGAGCCCCTTTGACCCATATGAAACATTTTAATATGTCCCTAGGGGCCCTAGGACCCCTAGGGACATATATATTAATATATATATTATATTTATAGATTATAATACTAATAAGATAATATATTATTATATATTAATAACATAGCTCATAATAATAATAATACATATTAATAACATACATACATACATACATACATACATATATATATTACATTATTATATTTAATAAAAATATAGAAAAAATAATAATAATATAAATTATATTTATAGATTATAATAAGAATAACATAATATATTATTATATATTAATAGATTATATGTTATATCTTGACGTTACGTTATTATATATATAATATATTATAATACATCTTTACATAGTAATATAACTGAAATAATTTATAAATCATAAACTATAACTCCCAAACTCAATTTTCCCTCCAAAAGTCTTTAGGGTGCATATCGGATACCTGATTTGATATCAGATATCCAATTTGAAATCGGATATCCGATATTGTTGGCATCAATATCCAACATATTCCCTATCCCTACAGACTCGACAACATCACTTTTTGAGTTTTTTTTTCACGAATTTTACAAAAAGTCACTTTTTGGGGCCCTACCAATCGAAAAAAGTTTAAAAATATAACATTAGGTGTTTGATAGTGTCATCTAAATGGGGAGCAACAGTCGTTAAAAAGGCTAAATTCAAAAGGAAGATATCCAATGAAGACATTGCGGCATATAGGGAAAGGGACAAAATGGAACATCAAAGAAAAAGACAAGGTATGCTAACTATTAGTCAAGTTGACGATGAATTAGTCGAAGGTGAAATCATAGAGTCAAATAATTAATATGTACAGTTGGGGAATGAAAATGTACCTATTGAAAATGATAATGTCGAAATTAAAAATTTAGAGAATGAAAATTTTGAAGACGAAATGCTATGAAGTCATAATCCAAATTGCATAATTGACCATGTCGAACATGAAAATGCACAAGAACCTTACATATCTACTAATTATAATCAACATGAAGGTTCTAAAACACCAAAATGGATAATTTAAATTGATGAAATGATTATTACTAGTTTTGGAAGGGAAAAAATAAAAAAGAACCATTCAGTTATGGGCTTCAAGACTATATCAGATGTTTTTTGGCAACAAGACAGTGGCAGAGCAATGTCAGCTTTTCATGAACTTATTAAAGATGTAAAAGATGAGACCTATGATTTCCAAATTGAAGATTCGTGCCAATAAAAAGTTGGAAAGAAATGCCATTATTGTGAAGAATCTTTTCAGTGCTCTCAATAGCATTAAGAAAAATAGGAGGGAGAAGGATAATAGAGCTGCTCGAAGGGTTATTACAACCTCTTTGGTAAGTCATCATTTGAGAAAGGGTAGATATATGATACAAACTTGTATTGATTTGAATCAAAATCGTACTACTTTGAGAAGAGCACTTAGTCGACGAGAGAAAATTGATGATCCTCTTTAAAATGAAACATGGGCATTTGGTGGGAGACTTCCACGTTTTGATAAGAAGCTATCTGATGATGTGAAGGAAGAAATTACACAATTCTGGCACTCTAACTCATGAGTATCACCCAATGCTAAAGATGTGTTAAAGTTGAGAATTGGCATCAGAGACCACACGCCATATCCTAAACACTATTTGGAGGTATGTCAAACTATGTTGTTCAAACAATTTAGAGAGAGTCATCCAAGTCTTCATATATCAAAAAGGGATTTTGAATCTTTGAAGCCATTTTATTGTGTGCCACTCAAAATTCAAAATACATGTTGTTGCAAATATCATGTTGAGTTTTCTATGCACCATGAACTATTACGCTCCATCCGTTCTACTTTGCATAGTAAAGAAATGTTGGAGGATTGTGGGGCTAGTGGGCTTCCAAAATCATCAAGAGACTTGCTAGATCAAATTTTATGTCGTAGAGTTGATGGTTGTTTCTTTTATAGAAATGCTTGCTTAAATGAGAAGTGTTCAGAATGTGGTAGTTTATCCAAGTTTGACACATGTTATCATGAGGGGTGCAAACAAGATCTTGGAAAAACAATAGTGAAAAAAAATGTATATGAAATGGTGAAATACACATTGAAGAGTGGGGGTGAGAGCTCTAGATGTGAATTGGTTGGAAAAGATATTGGTTTGGCTAGTTTTATTTTAGATTTCAAGGATAATCTTTTTTACAAGTATGCAAGACATAGTCACAGGTCTCAATGGTTGAATCAACAATTTAGAATGTGTAAGGAGACTTGTCCCATTGGCACTATTATATCAGTTGTTGATTTTTCTGAGAACTACACATTGCAACCTCAAAATGAGACACAATCTTAGTATTACAACTCCATTTAGATTGCTATTTTTGTTCATATAACATATAGACATGCCCCTGATAGTGTGGAAGATAATCAAAAAATTATTAGAGAGTATCATTTTTATATGAGTGATGATAGATCTCACTCTCACAAGTTTGTGCAAAATTGTTTCGAGAATTACTTTTATTTCTTACATGAGCATGCAATTGCTATGGATAGAAATATCATTTGGTCAGATAACTGTACAGGTCAATTCAAGAATGCTTGCATGTTTTATTGGTTGTGTAGGATGCACATAGAGAGAGGTGTGCCTCATATTTCGAGTTTTTTTTAATCCGACCATGGAAAAGGGGAACATGATGGAGCAAGGGCATGTGTGAAGAGAGCTCTAGTTAAGGAGCAACTGAAGATTTCAACAACAGAGCTTCTTGATGCTCGTAGCATTGTTGATTGGTGTAGTTTAGCATTATCACAGGGGGGACTCTTGATTTAGTGCTATGTAGGTTCTTTTGGTTGGTTGAGGAAGGGTCCATAGCTGATAGATTAGATTGTGCTATAGTGAGAGACTCATAAAAAATGCATTCATTCCGAAGCTCTGATTCTAGTACATGGACTATTTGGACACGACAATTAGCTTGCTTTTCTCCTAGTTGTTTTCAGTGTGATTGGGATCACTGTGAGTCAAGTGAGTGAGTGGACACATGGGCTCCACATTATCTTACTCCATTGTCTATCATACCCTCTATCAGAAATGATGACATGGAAAGTTTACTTGAGCATAACCATCTATCAAATCTACTTTAGCCAGGACATGTCTTTGCATTGGTTGCACCATAGGGGAATGATGAGAAATCTGATTATTGGTTAGCACATTGTGTAAGAGGTAAACAAAAACTTGCACAACCGATCACAGATGATGATGGATTCACATATCCTATTGATTTAGTGGTTGTTGCTGGAACATGGCTACAGACATACATGCTTAGAAGGAACATAATTCTTGCATTCGAAGACTATCAGAAGCACAAAATAATTCTCATATATTCTCATCTTATTATAGCAACAAATGTAAAGTTGTTGAAGCATCAAGGAAGACCAAAAGTAAAAGAACTTTTTACTATTGCTAATGTTGATCATGAAGCCTTGTTGGAGACCCTAATATAGAGAGAGGACCCTATTGGAACACTCGACTAGGTATATTTACTTCTTATGTTATTTTCTTCATAATGATTTAATGAACTGATGATTATCTTGTTTAATACAATAAGTTACTAATTTTTTTATGATATTGGAATGTAGGTACATCATGAAGAGTTGGAGGAGGGTGGTATTGAGGAGAATTCCTAAGATTTATGATGTATTATGATGTAAATGTGAACCTTTTTTTGAATATGGTTTTTGTAATAATGAAAAAGATAGGTTAAATTAGTTGCACATTCTAATTTTTATTTTGGTAGGTCCTTTGTAAGGAATTATAAGAGGAAGATATTGAAACTCGCAATGTGTGTTAGTTCATAGGTGCACCACAGTGCAACTTTGAAATCGTTGATCTTGGCATCAAATCATTAGTGTCATTAGCTCCAGGTGGGTGGGTGAACTTTAGTGACACCCTTGTTCCAGCCACGGAGACCATCCATCATCTGCGGCCACCCCGTATTGAGGAGTCCCCAAGGTTCTCTAAGTGCATTTTGAGGTCGATCTTTCGAGGGTCATAACTTGGAGCTCGTGAGGGCTATTGATGAACTGTTGAATGCTACTAGACAATGATGTTGAGGCCTAAAATAACCTATCTCATTTTTGAGAGATCACATTTTGTTTGGATTTGGCACAGTGATCTCACTCGATGCCAAAACTCGCAGTGTGCCTTAGTTCATAGGTGCACCATAACGTAACTTTGAAATCGCTGATCTTGGCATCAAATCATCAGCGCCATTACCTCTAGGTGGGTAGGTGAACCCTAGTCACACCCTTTTTCTAGCCACGGAGACCATCCATCATCCACGACCACCCCGTATTGAGGAGTCTCCAAGGTGCTCTAAGTGCATTTCGATGTCGATCTTCCGAGGGTCATAAATTAGAGCTCGTGAGGACTATCGATGAATTGTCAAATGCTACAGGATGGTGATGCTAAGACCTAAAATAACTTATCTCATTTTTGAGAGATCACATTCCATTTGGATTCGGCACAATGATCTCGCTCGATGCCAAAACTCACAGTGTGCCTCAGTTCATAGGTGCACCACAACGCAACTTTTAAACCACTGATCTTGGCATCGAATCATTAATGCCATTAGCTCTAGGTGGGTAGGTGAACCCTAGTGACACCCTTGTTCCAGCCATAGAGACCATCCATCGTTCACAACCACCTCGTACTGAGTAGTCCCAAAGGTTCTCTAAGTGTGTTTCAATGTCGATCTTTCGAGGGTCATAACTCAAAGCTCGTGAGGGCTATCGATGAACTGTCAAATGCTACAGGACGGTAATGCTAAGGCCTAAAATAACCTATCTCATTTTAAAGAGATCACATTCCATTTGGATTCGACACAACAATCTGGAACACTAAAGCAGGAGGCATACTCAATCAACAAATATGAGCTATCTACTTTGCCAGACGTAAAGAAATCTTCCCGATTCCATCTGAATATCAGTAGTTGATACCATCTATATGAACATAACTATCAGGAATAAGTGAAACTTCATGATCTTGAACATTTAATATTTACCTCAAATAGTTAGATGGTTGCCCCATTTTCATGGCATGTATGGCTAAATCATTTTTATAGTGGAAATCTCCCATCCATTTTCTGATGGATTCGACAGTAACTTTGTCATTTGAAGCAAACATCTAGATTGAATTTTCCCTCAACTGGCTAGCCAAGAAGCCAAGGAATTCAAATATTTTGTTGCCTATTGTAATGCCTCCAAAATTAACAATATTCTATCATATGCTTGTGATCTTTGTGGTCTTGCATGAAAACTATATTCAGTTTTTACAGTCAAAGCAATTGAATGAAGCTTATTAAATTCCTCCTCCACAAAAGAGACTTTGAGGAAATCATCAACATACTTTGAAAAATTCCTTGTCACTTGACTTGAAATATTCAAGTCGGGGCCCAAAAAGTAGACCCTAGTCGAAGTAACTAGGGCCCGATGGAATTTCAATATGCCATTATGTCCAGAAATTGTCAAAGACTTCAACTGATTTTGACTAGTTTGCAACTTCTTTACTTGATTTTGAAGCCATGTTTCTAAGTCAAAACATGTCGACTTCAATTTATGCAGTTCTATTAAGGCCAGACATATGTGCAAAGCTAATTTCTTCTCATTATTTAGCAAATCAAAAAAGTGTCAATTCAGTGTTGGACCAATAAGTATCCCATGATGAATAAGAGAGTTGATTTGAAATAGTATCTCATAAGGCAGATTAACACCCTCTAGAACATTAACATTTGGAACCATACATGGAAAGGGAGAAAATGAATTGCCATTTTCTAGAATAAGTTTCTCTGTCATTGCTCTATGAAGAGGCAAGCTTTCAATGATTTTAGTAAGCTCGATACCATGAGGAAGTTTTCGATAAAATGCATTTGACTGTCCAATGCTACAGAATGCTGAGAAATTTGTTATCCTACACCAGATAATCTCAATGTCCTCTTTGCAAAATTTGTAAGGATCCTGGTCAATTATCAAACATGATCTTTGCACTGCAACCTTCTTAAAAATTCTTGGACCAAACTGCCACTGTGACAAAAAAAAATAACATCACATGTTAACTTTATTAGCATTCTACTCCAAGTCTGCAAGCACCATAATATTTGTAATAAAAAGACAATTGCGTGTGAAATAGGAGGTGAATTTAAAACCTTGCCTAAGCAACAAAAATTTGATATCCGTTAGAAATTGTATACCTTTTTTACAATTTGTGATAACAATTGCCTTTTCCTCATTTAAAAAATGCTTAGTTATGAAAGGTGGGTGTGATAGAAAGTTAGTATGTAAGTATGCTTAGAAAAGGGTTAAGCAACAAATAATAAGTAAGAAGGCTAAGGTGCTTCTTCGAGAATCTAGCATCGTGTGTTAGTATTTAATGTTACAAAAATTACTTATATGTCTTCTATTCCTATTATTATCTATATAAGTCACACATCTTTTTTATGTTATTACAGTTTATGTTTGAAAGACAAAATATATTTTAAAAGCATTTGGTTAGCTCAACCACTCAGAATAAGACTTTTTCAGTGCCAGGGACGTTGAGAATAAATATTGAATTCATATGATATTAATTTTTAAATGTGCTAGTGAACTGATTGATTTTGATCTTGAAAATTTTATGGTTAAATAGGTTTTGAGTTAGAGTAGTGCAAGGATGGAAATTTTTAAGAAGTTTTGTCATCTATATCAGCATTGCCAGAATGCAATAAGTGCTAAATAGACCATACATTCTTATAAGTCATAAATCTATACAAACCACTACTCATATAATATGAATCAATAATAAAAATTTGAACTATAATATACCATTTATTAATAATGAACATATCAAAATAGACCAGCTTATCCATAGACAAAGTACTCAAATATATATCAAAATACATAGATCCATATACAAAATGTGGCTGATCATGCCATCAAAATGTGTATAATATCAATGTTTCCGTATACAATGTGGCATATTCCATCTCAAAATATCTCATGATGCATCCTATGACAACTATACTATCCTAAGGTGCTGGTGGATGATCAAAATGCAGCCTCTTCACTGCACTAGGTGGATCAGATGCATCCTACATAAACAAAAATGGAAAACCCAAAGTTAAACTACTAAATTTATATGATTCTTTGTATCTAACATTGAATTACTCAAATGCATAATGATCTTTTTTGTAATGAAGATTTATACTATCAAAATTTCATAATAAATACCTCTCTCATCGACCTCCTGTACTAGTCAGGAGTCCTCTCGTATGCCCTCGACAATGCTTCTACCTCTCTGATTGTGGGCTGTATATGTTCAAATATGTTTGTCAGATGAATCTACAATTTAAACTATAAAATTATAATTCATAGCATGCTAAATTTAACATATTTAATCATGAATTCAAACTACAACTTACTATTGTAGGCTCCTCCTCAGGAAAGAGTGGTCATGTCATCAAATCTACATAACTCTCCCATCGGACCTCATGTCCACTAGGAGTCTCCTACGAGATACAAAATAGTAGTTGTTAATATCATGGAAATCAGTTTTGAATTTATTTATGAAGATAAGGATAATAAAAAATAAATGATAATTATACATACAATGGGGCTCTCAGTATGAATGGAAATCTCTGATGGTCTATGACGTGGAATCTGTACATGCTCATCGCCAGTAGCCATGCCCAATATAAAATAAAGAATGTAATTAAATGGGATTACCACAAACATGCTACAAGAATGCATCGATATTTAATCAAATAGAAAGCACCTAATTACCTTTTGTTTGTCAATGTGCCCTGGCTCACCCCCCGCACTTTGTCCCCCCGAGATAGGTGGTACCTGCAAGACAAAAGAAAGTTTAGCAACCATATATGCTACAATATCAAATAGAAAAAAAATGCAAACACAACATAATGTACCATAGGTGTCTTAAGGCCAAATGAAATGGCTGAGAGCATGGCATCATCAATCTTTCTAAGCTCCTCCTCGATCCTCAACTAAACATGAATGAAGATCACATACATATAAAAGTCAATATGGCTTAAAAATTAAAATTACTCTATTATAAAAATTAACTTTAAATCGCATATGTCATAACAAAAAAATGTATACACGTACCGACACCGAAGGAGTCCATGCCTCTACATTCCCCTCCTCTCTTGCATCAGGGTCTGTAGCCTCTACGTGTGTGTCTGGTGTATCCTCATCTAATATAAAATGATACTAAGGAAGATCACCTATGGGACCTAGGAAAATATTCTTGCATGTAATGTAAGTGTGAGGCACACAAACATGTGATGAGCTAGCCAATGATGAACTGGCACCAACATCATCAACACGAGGAGGCAAGACTAACCTAGCCTAAGATATCATTAGGCTACTCAGCCTATGAATGGCTCTGATGGTTTGTAAGCTAGCCTCTATTATAATATCTAGATGTTGCACTTGAGGAGGAGGGGAGATATTAATGGGGGGGACAAAAGTGTCAGCTTTCTTCTGCTGGGAAGAGGGTCTATCTTGAGTTACTCCTAGTCCTAAGCCTATGTTGGGCTTCATGCTCCAATAGTTCACTTTAAGTTTCAACACAAATTCTGCATATAATTTTCTAAGGAAATAAAATGGTATGTCTAAATTGCCATGTGGAGGGATATCAAAGACCATCCACCAACGATCCCAAAAGTTTGCACGTATGACATCATTTGTGCACCATTTAATCGATAGTTTGGATTTTTTTGGGTCGACTGGTAAACCCATTTTCGGGTTCGCAAAAAGGCTAGCCAAATCATCTTTAGTTATGTTGAGGGCCGCAACCTCATCATAGTCCAAACCATCATCAAACATCTCGTGCATTTCATTACGCCAATGAAGAGTGGCATTTTGTTGGTTCGTAAGGGTTTCAATGTTATCCACTATGGTGTTTAACATGGATAACATAGGAGCCAATGTGGGTACATTATTATATGTTCTATGCAAACCTCTCAACTCAGTGAGATTTTCATTTATCAAATCCTCGATTCAAGGAGGGTTTTGAGGGGGTAGAGGATCATTTGGTGGATGATTTTGTGGGGGTACTGGATCATTTGGTGGGGGGTTACAAGGAATATTATTCCCTGCCTTAGTGTCATCATTCTGATCAGCCATTCCTATTGAATTGCAAAACGTAATATATATTTAAAAAAAACCTTAATTTTTACATTTTTTTTCAAAAAACCCTAGATTAAACTAAAAAAAACAAAATCATGCTAAAATCTATTGAATTTAGGTTAAAAGTGAGTTATAAAAACAAAAAAAATACTTTGATATCCGATATTCAATCGTATATTTGATATTAGATTGTGGTGCAAATACTGGCCCCTAAATATGCGAAATAAGGGCCCGCGGGATTATGATTTTTTTTAATGTAATGTCACAGATATCAGATATTCGATATGAACAAAAAATTATATTTTATATAAGATATAACATATATCTTATATTTTATATGATATTTTATATATAATATATTACATTACATTATATTTTATATTATATTATATTATTATAATATAATAATATTATTATATTATATTATTATAATTTATAATATATTATACTTTTTTATTATATATTATATTATAATATATTATTTTTATTATTATTATATATTATATTATATATTATATATTTTTATATTATATTTTATATATATTATATTACATTAATATATATTATAATATAAAATATTATATTATATTATATATATATAGTATATTACATTACTATATATTATAATATTAAATATTATATTATATTATTATAATATAATATTATTATTATAGTATAATATTATACGATTATAATATAATAATAATAATATTATTATATTATAGTATAATAATAATAATAATTATAATATAATATTATATAATATTAAATAATATATTATACTATTATAATATAATAATAATAATGTTATAAGCCGTTGATTATCGAATATCCGATAAGGCTCGACCTTTCCTTCTAGGTTTGGTACCTGGATAGGTGGAAAAAAGTCAGAGTGGATTTTGAAGCACTTTTAGACGTCTTCAAACTCTTTTTTTTTCACATCGCCACTTTTTGGCACACCATGATCCTGCACATACCCTGAACACATCATTTAATTTCTCTTCCAATATTGATTGTGTTTGGTACTCACAAATTTGTGTTGTTTCATCAAATATCCCCATGATTTTAAGACCAAACCATTTCTTCATGCTTGGAATAATATATAACATGAATGAAGACATTAAATAGTTGATTTTTTTCAAGATTAGCCATTTGGTTATGAATATTATCACTTTAAACATCCCTAGGTCAATAAATCAATTTTCTTGATATATAATATTTATGAATAAACATATTCATTTGTTGGTCCAATTTTATCATGACCCTCTATTCTATTTATGAAAATAATTGATTCATAAAACTAATTTTATGTGGCTCAAATATTGATGTTTCTTCTTCTTACTTAACTATGATTATGCAAATTTTGTTGTATGTGCTCTTCTTTGTTATCCTAACAATGTCAGTACAACATTTGGGGTCAAATTGCGATGGGAATATGTGAAAGTAGTGTCATTTGTTTGTGATTTTGATTTTTTTTTTTGCAAATGTCCCTGATGTCGTCATTATACTAATATTGGCATTGTAATAAAAAATCACGACATCATTTCATTCCCCATTAGAATAGAGAAAACCATATCTCATCACTCACATTCTCATGCATAGAGAAAACAAGAGAGTAAAGGGAGCACTGTAAAGTAGGAACCCAACCATTCAATCAAGTCAAGCCATCTAGGTTGTATTCAATGGGTGAACTAGAGCTATGAATGCACAACGATAAAGAAGAGCTACAAACATCACTGAGGAGCTTCTTGGGTCATTACAATTTTCCAACTGCTAAAGAAAAAGGTTAACAAAATAATTAACAATGACTGTTATCTCCTTTGGTGGATCTGTATCGATCAAAGAAGAGGAGAGCTTGTAGAACTAGTGACTAGGGCACCAACACTCAACAACAGATAGGGTACCGATAGTGGCTAGGGCACCAACACTTAGTAACAGATAGGGCATCAACAGTGGCTAGGGCACCAACAATGAATCAACAAGTGAACTAGGTCCTTGTTCTCTCCCTTCCTTTTATTTCTCTACCATCTACAAAAACTGCTAGGAAAGATACTTACAGAAAATACCTTCCAAATGCTAATTTGTAGGGGAAATATAAAAGAATATAAATTTTCTTTAGCACATTGAGATGCACAAGAAAAAACAAGAACATTGAAAAAAAATACACACAAGATAAACACAAACAAGATTTAACATGGGAAACCTTTTTAGGAAAAACTCACCACCCAAAAATACCTAAGAAACTTTGTATTACAGTAAACAATTTACATACAACAAACTCTCATTTCTGGATAGGCTCACAGGCTCAGACTTACTTTACAATTAACTTGACTTTCATAGCCCTAGCCTCAACCTTAACCTTAGCCTTAGCTTAATTAGCCCAACAAATCCCATAGACATTTATAAACTCTACAATTCATTATGGAATCTAGTGCATTAACTGTCAAGAACAAAACAGTTGTAGTCCCAATGGTTACTCATCCATCTAATGGTCACTCTCCTTGTTGGCATTCCCTTTAGCATCGGGTCACTCCCTTTGGTATGGGATCACTCTCCTCAGCCTCCAAAACTCTCTTCAGCATCAGGGCCTCAGGCACTCCCTTCAGCCCTCAGTCACTCAAACCAACTTTGTCATATTGCTTCACCATACTATTGTGAGGCATTATTGTATGGTTGTACGGACCACACATGACTTCACCATACCATATTGTTCTACTTCACCTTACCACCATAAAATTGCATGGATCACTCACAACTCCACTGTAGAAAATAATATTGTGTCACCATATGATGATTCACCTCCACCATATGGTATAGTGGACTCACTGTATGGTGAGGTTCCTTGCAGTGTACGATGCATAGTTTGTCACCTTAACTATCTCCCACTTGACAAAGTAGTATCGACCATTCCAACAAACTCATCTCTAATCACAAGAGATAACACCATCATCTATATCTGTAAGTTTCCATGAGCAGTTGCAACTAATCAATCCATTCCAACTTTGAATGCAACACAAAGTATCCAACACATGATCAATGTACTCAAAACAAAGAAACTAAACCAAGATCAATGTCAAAGTTCCAATCATGGCCTCGAAAAAATAAACATGACAATATGATCTAAACAATCTCAACCAGAGAGATTACATGCTCCATTTATTAAATGAAAACATAAACCACACCCTTATCAAAGACTCTATTGAGCCCTCCAGATGTCAACATCTTCAGTCACATGAAGATTAACATCTCCAAATAGTACTTTAGCAAATGTGAAAATATCCTTCTACAACATCAGAATCTCATGCCTTCAACATCTACAATACTAATGAAGATTAGTTACTTTTTTCATTTCCAACAACTCCCACTATAACCATGGTGTCAAGTTACACATGGCATCTATGTCACTGCCAACAACTCCCCCTGTATGGTGGTGCTGAGTCACACATGGCATCGTGACAAACATATTCCACACAAAGATTGAATCACTCTAACCAGTCATCATCAGATGACTGATTAGCCAAAGCAACACTTCTTGCATCTTCATCATCACTCTAAGAAGACTCAAAATCATAAGAACTCTCTATTTTCTTCTTCTTCTTCTCTTTGCAATCCTTTTAGATATGGCCAATTTTCTCGCAGTTCCAACACTTCACTTTGGATGTTTTCCCAAAAGATTTAGGCTTCATATCCTTCTCGCTTTTGTCCTTCACTTTTCCTTTAATGATGAGAGCCTCCTTATCCACCTCAGAATATTTCCTCTACATCTCCTCTGATAGAAGTGCAACAACCACTTCATCCATTTTTAATTGGGTGGCAGTACTTCAAATGGCCATCACAAGATGATCCCATGAATTAGGCAATGAGCATAGCAATAACATACAATGCTCTTCTTCACTAATAGACACACTAATAGATGTCAGTTGTGCAATCACCATATTGAACACATTTAAATGATCTAACACAACCATTCCTTCATCCATCTTCAGAGAGTACAACTTCTTTCTTAGGAAGAGCTTGTTTACCAAGGATTTTCCCTAATAAATATCTCCTAACTTCTTCCACAAAGAATCTATAGTTTTCTCCACATGAACATTCAAGAGAACAAAATCTGCAAGACATAGCCTTATCAGTCCTTTGGCCTTTCGATCTATTAAAACCCAATCTTCTTGCTTCATGCCTAAAGGCTTGTTACCAGACACAAAAACCCATAGATCACGAGCAACCAATATATCTTTAACTTTAAGTTTTAACAACTCAAAGTTTGTGCAATTGAACTTTTCAATCTCTACTCTCCCTGTACTCACCATCTCAATTACCAAATAAACACTTTTTCAAACTCCCACTGGAAACAAATTGGCATAGAAAACAACCCTACCCGACAAGGATAACCCAGGATCTGATACCACTTGTTAGGAAAGCTACTTGTAGAAAATTCCTTCCAAATGCCAATTTATAGGGGAAATATAAAAGAATGTAAGTCTGCTTTAGCACATTGAGATGCAAAGGAAAAAAACAAGAACATTGAAAAACAAACATACACTAGATAAACACAGACAAGATTTAATGTGGGAAACCCTTTCGGGAAAAATCCAACACCCAAAAACCCCTGAGGAACTTTGTATTATAGTAAACAATTTACATACAAAAAACTCTAGTTTTTGGACAAGCTCATAGGCTCAGACTTCCTTTACAATCAATTTGATCTTTCACAGCCCTAGCTTCAACCTTAACCTCAACCTCAGCTTAATTAGCCCAACAAATCCCATAGACATTTATACACTCTACAATTTGTTATGGAATCTGGTGCATTAACTGTTAAGAACATAATGGTTATAGTCCCAATGGTTACTCATCCATCTGATGGTCACTCTCCCAGTTGGCATTCCCTTTAGCATCAGGTCACTCCCTTCAGCATGGGATCACTCTCTTCAGCCTCTGAAACTCCCTTCGGCATTAGGGCCTTAGACATTCCCTTTAGCCCTTGGTCACTTGTACCAACTTTGTCATACTACTTCATCATACTACCGTGAGGCATCATTGTATGGTTGTACAAACCACACATGACTTCACCATACCATATCGTTCTACTTCACCTTACCACTATACAATTGTATGAATCACCACAACTCCACCGTACAAAATAATATAGTGTCACCGTATGGTGATTCACCTCCATCATACAGTATAGTGGACTCATTGTATAGCGAGGTTCCTTGCACCATATAGTGCACACTTCATCACCTTAATATAAACTACATCCTTCTATACTCTCATAACAAACTAAACAAAATAGGTGTTTCATTACAAGAACTTTAAACTGCATAAACTCACACCATAGTTTATTGGGGTTTCTAAGAAAGTATTCTTTGTTTTAGTAGACATATTAGGATTTCTAATAGAGCTTTGTGGAGTAGGCATGGTAAGAATAGGGTAAATCCAAAGCTAGGGTATGTTTCATCGCCAAACCATACTAAGCTAAGGGTTTGGGGAAGCACAAGGTCCGAGACTTCGTGCCCCATTTCTTCTACATTATATGATCATGCTCTTTATTGCATCATAGATTTTTAAATTAGCTATTGTTAAACATTTTAGATTAGGGAGTTCTTTCTCTTATCCACTATCAATTTTAATAGGAATCAATTTTCTTATAAACATAGAATATACAATGGCCTTTTCAATTTTTAGTTTTTTATCATCATTCAATGTATGATATTTTGTAAGATGAAGGTTTGCTAATACATCCATTTTCCTAGTTTCTTTGACCTGTTCATTTATAGTTTTAGTAATTAATTACTCAACACTTTAAATTGGTTGATATCATCAAATTCTGTATGCTCACTATCTTCATCTTTATCAGTTTTATTCTATCTTTTTGGTGGCCATGTCACTAAATGTTGAGATTGTTTTTTCTTCTGATAGTTTTTTGTCTTTAAGAGGCAAGAAATATTTTGTTAGCATTGGTTTGTTGTCATGTCTCCAATCAAAGATTAAAATTCTATAATTAATATAATATTATATTAAATAATGAATATATATATATATGTATATATATGTATATATATATTTATGTATATATATATATATATGTATGTATGTATGTGTATATATATATATATAGAGAGAGAGAGAGAGAGAGAGATATAAATATATAAATATATATATACATACATATATATATACATATACATACATACATACATACATACATATATATATATATATATATACATACATACATACATACATACATACATACATACATACATACATACATACATACATACATATATATATATATATATATATATATATATATATATATATATATATATATATATATATATAATTGTAATAAAATATAGATGATTATAAATGATAAAACTAAATTATAAGTATGTTGGTACCCAATATAGACCCGGTATTTAAAATTTTTAATTTATGGTTTCAAACCTCTTTGAACTAAAGTTCAAAGAAGTTTGAAATGGTTCAATTTATTGAAACAAGTTCAAAGTTTGAGAAGATTTAGAATTTAGTTTTGAGGTTCGGAAAATTTGGTATTATAGATGAATTTCGTGATTTCAAAGTGCAACATTCAGATTCTACCTTTTGTCTAGTACTTTTAGTTCAATTGATATAAAGAGATTCACTGATTGTCAATGTTGAATTTTAGTATCTAGTTTTGATTCTAGGTTTCAATCCAAAGAGTTAATATGTTTAGGGTTTGAAGGCTCAACATCTACGAATCAATGAGCTGAATTCAGAGGTTAAATTTCAGAATTTGGATTTATTAGTGATACACAATTAAAAGTTCAGAGTTCCTCACACATGATGCGAGAATTCATAGTCAACTTAATATATCAAGAATCCAAATGTAGATGAATATGCTCTCATGGGAATACATTTACTTTTATATCTGATGAAATCCTAAGAGTGGGAAGTTATCTAAACATATAAAGAAAAAATTTGGCCTCAATGAGCATGAAGGATTTCTGTGGGTATAAGGAGACCATTGGTTCAAGTCAATGCACATTAAAAGAGAGTTCAGAGGACCTATGTAGAGGTTCACAAATTTCCATACTGTAGGGGTTCTAGTGATTTCACTTCTAAAGTACAAGAAAGAAATGGTGTAATCAATGAAGTTGTGTAGATCCAATGGTCCCATACTCATTTCAAAACTTGATCTAAACACCTAGAGGAGACTACAAAACCTTCGAGAAGAATTTTGAGCTTGAACATGTTTGTATGACATGTAAGCATGCATTACAAGATACTAGTCAAGATGTTTGACCGAAGGCTTATCCCTAGACATTCAAGAATTCATGCCTCATCAGGTTTCTAATGTAAGGGAGAATGAGTATACTATGTGTATAAGCAAATTGTTTACCAAAATTCCTAAGGAAAGAGCTCAAACAATTTTGCAAAGAAATGGAGGGATAACATTGCCACCAAATCTTTCTACATATGTGAAAATGGGTGAAAGTGGAATAGAAGAAGCTAAAGAAGATGGTGACATTCTTAGGATTATTCACACTTAGTTTGTGATAACAGATCCCATGCTTTCATCAAGGTTCAATGGCTCTAATACCCATTTCGAACCCAACTCTAAATTCAATAGTAATGCCTCATTAAGGGAAACCCAAATGGTAATTGTGGTGCTAATTCATATCGAACACATATCAAAGGTTTCATTGAAATTTAGGGAAGCGCCAGTGAAGAAGCTTCTTTAGTCATCAAGGAGCTTCTTTCATGGGTGTGCATTCATCATTGAGGGGAGGCTACATTACTTCTCTTCCCATATCTTCCTATAAGGATGATTCATTGTCTTTGGAGTTTGATTCACTTTCATACATAGACATGTTACCTTGTTTGCCACCTTCTTTTCGACATGGGCATCCACGCAATTGGCTTGTGGTATCTACATTCATCAAGGACTTGTCAACATATGAGTAGACTTCAGAGGCAACATCCATAGCATACTACATATGAATTCCTCATCCATCTTCCTATCATGTATTTTTTCTTATGGGGGATATATGCTTGTACATGCATGATGTATGTCATACTAGGGGGGTCTTGATTACTCCATCCTTGCATGCATCTTGTATTTCTTCATCTCTCTTTTTGTAAGAGGTTTTTCTCGTGAGGTTTTCCCTCTTTCTCCATTTTCAAAGAGATTGCATTGCATTGCATCGCATTGTATGTAGAGCATTGCATTTGTACATGGGTACCTAACATGGCTTAGTAGCTAGGACCCACATTGCATCTTGCATTTATCTTTGTGAGCTTAAGTGCATTCCCCCTAAGTTGCACTTAAGGGGGGTGTTAGTGTAAATTATTAATTACTATTACACTTTACTTAAGTTTACTTAGGAATATGCATAGACATATGTGTTGACAACATAGGAGTTAGAAACTTATTTGAGCACATGGTGTATACAACATCTCTTTATGAGATACACCTATGTAAAATTATCCTCTCATCATTGCACAAACTCCTGTGCTCAATGAAGGATAATCCACTCTTGGTGGACATGTTCTTAGTTGTGATATTTATCTCTTTGCTGACTTCTAATTATTCTAGTTGCCTTTATATATGGGCACTTCTAGTGTGTATTCATCCACTTATCCAATTATCTGATATCCAATCATTTGATATCCATTCTCATTTTATTCTCATTTGTCTCTCTTGTGTTATCTATTGAGCTTCTTGATCTTGGAATTGAATTATTGTCTTAGGCAAATTCTTACATGGTATTAGAGCTATACCATATTAAATTTTTAGCTTTGGTATCAAGAGTGGGTTGAAAAAAGTTGGAGCAGATTTTGAAACGCTTTTGGACATTTTCAAACTCCATCTTTTTCACATCGCCACTTTTTGGTACACCATGATCCTGCACATACCCACTATAAACTCTATATGATAATATTCTTGACTTTGAACTCTATAAAATGGTGTTTATATGCTATTAAAAAAATATCATAAAAATAGTAAGAGTTATTGAAATGTCAAATTTTTGAAATAATTTTATTTCTTTAGTAATTGGATGAAAACTAGTATAAAACATGCATTTAATTGACATTTCCAATTGGAAAAGTGTGAGACCATATATAACTTAGCTAGAGTGAATTTTTCTAGATCATATATTTGAAAAAAAAAAAATTTAAATAGAAATACTCAAATTTAGTCATTCTAATAAGTCAGCCTAAAAGGTGACACAACTTTGTACTTTTACCTATATATATATATATATATATATATATATATATATATATATATATATATATATATATATATATATATATATATATATATATATATATCCCAAGTCCACCCACTCACATTCTCTACTGTGTGTCCCTCCCTCTCTTTCTATGCATCGTATCCCATGTACCCTTTGATCCCCATCCTCTACTCCCTCTCTCTCTCTCTCTCTCTATCCCACTCCCATCCCCTACTCTATGTCTCTCTCTCTCTCTCTATGCATCCTATTCCATGTACTCTTTGAACCCCCATCCTCTACTCCCTATCAATCTCACCCTCTCTCTTTCCTATCCACTACTCTCTCTCTCTCTCTCTCCTTCCCTCTCCATTTCTTACTCTCTCTCTCCCCATTTCTCCCTCTCTCCCTCCCTACCCCATCCTCTCTCTCTCTCTCTCTCTATCTATCTCTACCCCATCCTCTCTCTCTCTTTCTTTGCATCCTATCTCATATTCTTCCCCCCTCTCTCTCCACCCTTCTCTAATCTATGTCCCTCTCTCTTTCTATGAATCTTATCCCATGTACTCTTTGAACCCCCATCCTCTCTCTCTCTCTCTCTCTCTCTCTCTCTCTCTCTCTCTCTCTCTCTCTCTCCCTCCCTCCCTCTCTCCCCCCCTCTTTCTCCCTCCTTCCCTCCCTCCCTCTCCTTCTATCATCCAATACTCTCTCTCTCTCTCTCTCTCTCTCTCTCTCTCTCTCTCTCTCTCTCTCTCCCTCCTCATTCCCTCCTATCTTTCTATTCTTCTCTATCACTCTACATCATATCCCCTACTCTCTCCCCAACCTCTACTCTCTTTCTCATTCTTTACCCTCTCTCCCTCTCTCCCTCTCTCCTTCCCTCTCTCCTTATCCATCCTCTCTATTAAAATTGAAGGCTTAAATAGTGCATATATGCTATTTATGCCTTCAATTTGAAAAAAGGTTTAAATAGTGCATATGCACTATAGTGTGTATGCGCTATTTAAGCCTTGAATTTAAAAAATGCTTTCAGTAGCATGCATGCACTATAGCACATATGCACTATTGTGCACATACACTATCTAAAGCATTGAATACCACAATGCCTAAGGCTTGGATTTTCCTTGGGGATCCAACCCAAAGGTTTGGAGGCTCTAAATTGGTCTGAGATGTGTTTTACAAAAAGCATACAAATATGCTTGTTTTTTCTTCTGTGCTCTCCTTCAAGTTTCCATATGGTTGAGAATCGATAAAATCAAGTTACATAGTATTATAGATCTCTGTGTTAGCTATATAACCCTATAATTTATTTCAAATTCATATTATTTCAAGCCTTTCAACTATAATTTCTTTTGAATGTATGTCCATTTTCTCTCAAAAACCAAAATGTACTAATTAGGCTGTAGATTTTAGCTCGTTCATCAAATTTGGCAAAAAGTTAGCTTTTTAGAAACTAGACTCCATTCTACACACTTTGAAAATAATAAGTTTATATTTTGGATTTTTTTTAATAATTTCTAGGGCAAGCACACATATATTTCACTATTTGGGATGTGTCCACTTACAAAATTCATTTAAAAAAATACACATTGTAAAATTACTTGAATTTTTTTGGATAAACTACATAGTGTTATGTAACTTTTGACCAGAGTGATTAAAGAATTTTAAAATAAAAGTTAAAATTTTAGGGGGCCACACTTTGCACTATGTTACATTTTTTTTGAAAAAAAAATAGTACTTCTTTCTATGGCCCCCTTCTTTTGAGGGCCTCAAACTAAACCATTTTGAAAAAAATAGTAGTTTAGAAACTAGATTCAAAGGACTATTACTTTTGTTTCTATCATATCTTGAAATTTTGAGTGTAACTATCTTCAAACTCTTGTTGAAGTTCAAAAATTTCTGATTTCAGAAAAAAGGTGTCCACTTATACCCCCTTTTGGCACCACAACTTGGTGCACTTACCCTATGGGTTAATTATGTTTTGTTGAGTCTGTCAGAATATTCTTGGTACTGAGAAAATTTTTCTTAGTTAATGAGATAAATCCTTTTTGAGTTGTATTTAGTGCAGTATGATAATCCATATTCTCCTCCTCAATCAAGCTTTCATCCTCAAAAGGAAAACATCTAGTATGCTCTTGAACTTGCTTTGCAAACAAGTTGGAGAATCTGTCCAAGGAATTTGTGATAGTTTTGTCAAATAATATTCTACTCATAGGGGTAAATGAATCTAAATAATCAATCTCTGATGGATATCCCTTTCCCCAAAATTTGATGGAGTTTTCGAGTGATCACTAGAATCTTAGGAAAGATAAGCCATCATGCATTTGATGGTGTGTAAAATCTGCACTTCAACATTTGATTTGTTGGAGTGAATGACCAAAGAACATTGTGAAAATCTATAGCTTCCTTACCCCTATTCACAAGCTTATCTATTTCTCAGTACTCTATAGGCTTTATTTCTATTGTGTAAGTCTTCCCCATTTTGAATCCCTATGATATTTCTATTTCCTGTAGGGACCCTAATCTTGTGCTTGGAAAAGGGTTGTCATGACTAATTGAATCAACAATATTTTTGGGTGAAGACAACTTGTGGTAAGACTCCATCATGTCTTGCATCCCTAGATTTTCTCCCAAACCTTTTGCATGTCTACCATTTGCAACTTCACACAAACAATCTACTCCCAAACTAGATTGTAGTCCAAATTGATTGGAAGGCTACTTATTAACTAAGGCTACTTATTAACTACAACTGACTCCCTTAAACCGCACTAACCCAGTTCCATAACCACATTTCTTTTCATTGAAGGTCTCCTTTCAATGTCAAATTTGTCCATGCCACCTAGCCCCTTCTGGAAAGAGAACTCTGAGACATAGCTCTATGTCATTCTCAGATCTCTTCACCTGCTTTAATTCTATTTGCATATGATGACCAAAGCTTGAAGCCTCTCTGATAGCAGCAGAAACCTAGGTGTTAAAACCATTTAATAATAATAATAATTTGACTAGTCATTGCAATTGCGATGACTTGTTCTAATGACTAGTTGTCACTTGCACAACACAACTGTGGCAACATCACAATTATGATGAACCATCATGACAAATGAATGTCGCTTCCATAGCATAGCTTTCACACAAACATTGTAATTGCGATAGAGGATTAGAAGCTTAAGATGTCGTAATTAGAATGACAGACTATCACAATAGTGATGTTGTGAACATGAACTCTTGTTCCTTCTTCCAAGTTACAACAATGTCATATGTCGCTATTGGGATGGATACCCTATTTGTCAAAATTTGCGACAACAAAAGTTTGACAGTCGTTCGATAGGAGCCAATTCATGGTTTGCTTGAGCGACAAGTAGACGTTGTAATTATGATTGTCTCACATTACAATTTGGGTCCAAATGTATTAGTTGTGTTGCCCTAATTTTTTTTATCATTTCAACATAATCACCTATCTATAACAAGTTAAAAGTAACATTGACATATTTTCACTTAGTCTTTACAATTATTTCCTACTTATCAATTATTTCATCTTCAACATACTTATCTAGTTTCCTCATTGCAATATTTTACACTAGGAAAAAAAATAGATTAGTAGAAAATGTAAAGATGGAAAAACCTATAACATAAAACAACATTCTCTTAAAGATCTTCTACCCAATCATAATTCTATAACTATCTTGTAGCTTAGTCTAAAAGTTATTCATATTAGCATGACCTAATTTTGAATCACTAACCTTGACAAGACTAGTGTCAGTAATAGACATAATATCATTAGACTTCATTGTTGGTGTCTTTGTGACTAGAAGAATGACTTGAGCGAGGAACTTTCGGATGACTTTCTAGGAATTGGTTTCAGAGGAAAAATATGTTTCAATGAGTGTGTGGTTAGGAGAGCTCAATTGTGTATGTTAATAAGTATGTTGGAATATTAATTGTGGTTGGTCGTTTCTCCTTGGAGCCAAACGCCCACCTACCTCCCTGATGGCTTGCAAAATGATCAAATGAATTTATTGCATGGTAGGTGAAATTTTGAAATCTAGAAAGAGGGGGAAATATATGACAAAAGGAATGACCAAATTCATTCGACTAGTCAGTAGAAGGAAGAGAAGTTGAAGAGCTCAGAAGTTGCAGAGCAGAGAAGGCAGAGAGAAAAAGTGATCAACAGATCAGTCATTGCAAAGACAAAAGAAATCATTGTCGTGCCTATAGTTGCACATGGTTCTACCTGTCATTTTGTAAGTTCATAGTTCATAGTGTATTATTTCATTCATTCTATTGAAGCAGTGATTGCTCCAAGCATTATTGTATGCAGCCATTAGAGCTGCAAGTTTGAAGTTTTATCAGTTTAAAGTTTTAGGATTATTTTAGGGTTTTTTGGTTGAAGCCGAATGCTCCCAGATTTGTAATAGTTTGAATTAGAGTTGAATAGAAAGCAAGCAGACATACTTGAATCCATTGTTGTCCTTCTTCTATTCGTTGCATTTGGAAAGTTTATTTGAAAGCTTCAAGTTCTAGATTTTTGGTTTTAATGATGAGAGTTGTTCACGTTATAAATCATCACTCAGTTAAGTCTTGTTAAATTTTTTATCTTTGCAGTGTCCACCGAGTTCACTCGGTATCTTCATGTATCGAGCTCCTTCTCTAGTGGCTACCGAGTTCACTCGGTAATCACAACTTGCAATGTTTACCGAGTTCTTCATTCACCGAGTTGATTATTCATCTACCGACCTCACTCGATATCTCGTGTTTATTGAGTTGCCCTTCATTTATCGAGCTCACTCGTTAAACTCTCTTGCCACTTGGTTTCTTTGGTTACTGAGAAAATACTATCACTCGATAATAGTTGTTGTCGAGCAATTTTTTTAGGTTTAGGGTTGTGAGTTTTTGAAGTTGTATTGATATTTCTCACATGGTATCAAAGCCTTGAGGCCCCACATCCACAGTGAGTTAGGGAATTTTTTTTTCTTGGGATATTTATCATGGCAGGAGATGTAGGAAAGATATGGCAGCAACCACCACCCTTCAATGGGTAGAACTATGATACATGGGCAAAGAAAATGAAAACCATTATGGTTGCAAATGATTTGTGAGATTTTGTAGTTAATGGATTCAATGATGTAACAGACCCAGCTCAATATGCTGCCCTCACAAATGCACAGAAGACTCATTTGAAAGAGTCAAGGAGGAAGGATGCTAAGGCATTAAGTTTGATTGAAGCAACAATGATAGAAACTGTTTTTCCCAAGATTGCAGTAGCAAATTATGCAAAGGTAGCATGGGATATCCTTGAGATGAACTTCAAGGGGACTGATAAATTTCATACAGTAAAGTTACAAAATATAAGGAGGGAGTTTGAGAACCTTCAAATGAAGGAAAATGAATCAGTTGCAGACTTCAGTTCAAGGACCTTGAATGTGATTAACCAGCTGAAGTCAAATGGAGAAGACTATCAAGAGCAGAGGATAGTGGAAAAGATATTGAGGAGTTTACCTCATAAATATGAAAATTTGGTCATGACCATAGAAGAGGTGAAAGACCTCACTGTTTTGACAATGGATGAGTTGATGGGTACACTTCAAACCCATGAGCATAGGATCAATAGATCTACTTCTTAATCTTCCCAAAAGCAAGCATTCAAGGCTCAGTCAAATCCAAGAGGAAGGGGGAGAGGAAGAAATGGCTTAGGCATAAACTCTAGAGGCAGAGGCCAAGGTAATGGAGGACAAAGGAATGTTGCAGTAGAAAGCTCAGGAAGAGCAGATGGAGCAAGTAGCTCACAAAATACTTCAAGAGGACCATGTGTAATGTTGGTGAAGAAGGAAGCCATGAGGCTTGGTACCTCGACAGTGGATGTAGCAACCACATGAGTGGTAATGAAACCTTGTTTTCATTCATTGACAAGAGTTTCAAATCAAAAATTAAGATGGGTAACAATGGAACCCTACCGATTGTGGGCAAAAGATCTATTGTGGTCTGCACCAAGAAAGGTGAGAAAAGGGAAATACAAAATGTGTATTTCACCCCTCATATGAAGCACAATTTGATGAGCATTGGTCAGCTCATTCAAAATGGGTACAAAGTGCTGATGGAGAATGACAGATGTATCATTCAAGAAAAGGATGGGAGCAAGAATTTACTTGTAGTAGTTCAAATGACCAAGAATAGAATGTTTCCCTTGAGCATTGAGACATGTTTCTCATCTCAAGTTAGTGCTGCACCTCCCACACAATCAGCTCTGAGGAGTGTGATTGAAAACCCCTAATGGCTATGGCACCTCAGGTATGGTCATCTTGGCTATGCTAGTTTAAATTTATTGTCAAATAAAATAATGGTAGAAGGTTTTCCATGAATAGGAAATTCATGTGACAAGTGTGAGGCTTGTATTTTGGGTAAGAAACATAGGCTTCCCTTTAATTCTAGAAACTCTAGGAGGGCTAGATATCCATTAGAATTAGTGCATACTGACCTAGTCGGTCCTATGCAGGTTACTTCCATTGGGGGGAGTACTTATTTTATGACATTCATAGATGATTTCAGTCGTAGGACATGGGTGTACTTCTTAAAGAATAAATCTGGAGCATTTGAAAAATTTGTAGAATTTAAAGCCCAGGCTAAAAGAGAATGTGGACACTATATCAAAGTTATAAGATCAAATACATGAGGGGATTATACCTCCAATTCTTTTGTAAATTTTTGTAGGAAACATGGCATAAAGAAATAGCTCACAGCCAGCTATACACCACAACAGAATGGAGTGGCTGAAAGAAAGAACAGGACCATTGTTGAAATGGCAAGGAGAATGATGAAAGAGAAAGGTCTCCCAACTAAATTTTGGGGAGAGGCTATGGCAACAACAGTTTACC
The DNA here is from genome assembly GCA_028749045.1 of Cupressus sempervirens. NCBI lineage: Eukaryota > Viridiplantae > Streptophyta > Pinopsida > Cupressales > Cupressaceae > Cupressus > Cupressus sempervirens. The sequence continues at coordinate 91,190,321 of CM053787.1, read as the reverse complement.
TAATCAATAGGTGTCCTACAAAGGCAGTTTGTGATAGAATTCCAATGGAAGCATGGTCATGAAGAAGATGGACAGTTGAACACCTAAGGGTGTTTGGATGTGTTGCATATGCACATGTGCCTAAAGAGCAAAGGCATAAATTTGATGACAAAAGAGTGAAATGCATTTTCATAGGGTATAGCCCAGAATCAAAGGCATACATATTGTATGACCCATTGAACAACAAGATGATGCTTTCAAGAGATGTGGAATTTCTTGAAAATTAGTCTTGGTATGGATAAATTGATGAATCACCAAGCACTTAAGTAAAGTGCCAATTATGAGTGAAGAGGATGCTGATGAATAGCAAGAAGAAGGAGCAGATAGAAGAAAAGGCAAGCAACCTCAGTCATTACCAAGCTCCACCGAGTTCACTCGGTATCTTCACATACTGAGCTCCTTCTCCAGTGGCTACTGAGTTCACTCAGTAATTGCATTGCTTACTGATTTCACTTGGCAATCACAACCTGCAATGTTTACCATGTTCTTCATTCATCGAGTTGATTATTCATCTACCGACCTCACTCGATATCTTGTGTTTACCGAGTTTCCCTTCATTTACCAAGCTCACTCGATAAACTCTCCTGCCACTTGGTTTCTTTGGTTACCGAGCAAATACTGTCACTCGGTAATAGTTGTTGCTAAGAAAAAATTTTAGGTTTAGGGTTGTGAGTTTTCAAAGTTGTATTAATATTTCTCACAAAGTAGACAAATAAATAGTTTGAGTTTCTAGAATGGTCCAAAATATTGGTCAAATATCATCCCTATATGAGTCGTCAATATTTCCATCAGTATTAAAGGGGTCTGGTTATGCACAAATAATCTAAACTTTGAGTCAACCCATGCGTAGAGAGAATGGACCACCCATCACCATCACATAATATTATAAACCTAACTGTTTATGTTTTGAATAGGATTGAAATGGATATAAGACCACTTTAGAATGACTTTGATCCCATCTCGCATGCTCATTCTGTTCTTTTTGAGGCATTGTATTGATTGTAATCACCATTGTGCAAGGAGATAGTTCGTGGGTAAAATCATTTTATTTCTCTATATTGTTGCATTAGCTGGTTTGTCAACTTCGAGTCATTTAGATGAAGGCTAACAAAATCAAGATCTGCATTTGATCTGATTCCAAGAACTAGTTAATCAATCTGTATAACATAGGACCTTTAAAATTCGAAGCCAAATTTTTACATCAATTGTTTACAAATCAAAATTTATAATAGTTGAATTGGTTAATATAATTCAGTCAATTCAAGGAGCACCCTCATCATCCAAATAATTTCTATTTGAGTATAAGTTAAAAAAATCTTTATGTTAAAAGGTAAATTTACTAAATATAACAAGTAATTAAATTATACTAGTTTAGAGTTGTTATGATAAAAATTAGAGAAAATGAAAAGACATAGCTATCTTATTGGTTGACAAATAATCATCAACTACTTCTTTCACGAATTATGAATAAATTTTCATGATCAATATTTCTTGAATGCACAATAGAAATAAAAAAATAAAATTTGAACCAAGTCATCTTTAAAATTCACTAGGCTGACTATGATTGTATAAATAGTTTTGTATCCCCTTCATACTCATCCTTACGTTTTTCCCAACAAAGATTTGGGTCCCCTTTTTTGTATTTTCCCACGTCTCTTGTTGGGACAAGTAGTTTCCTTTAGTTTTCCTTCTCTAGAGTTGGGGCTCAAAGTGTGGCATCCCTTGTTGGGGCTTTTGGTTCTTCCCAGTCACTTTATCGGATCTAAGAGCCACCCCCTACTTTGCTACTAAGTTTCTTTGAGCCTTAGGTTGATCGTTGGTTGGTGTCACTTCTGCCACTAGTATCGGAGATGCCTCTCCTTTGGAATTTGGATCTTGAAGTCCAAAGTATTTATTGCCATTAAAAGTCATTTCAAAGCTTAATGATTTTTACAAATCTCTATATAAACATTTCAATGGTATTTTTCTACACTTACCAAGAAAAATTAAATCTCTAGCAACACTTTGAGTTTTCTTCAAGAGTGAATTACCTTCAACAAAATGTGTGTGTGTGTATTCCTCGCATAATTGTGAGTTACCTATAACCTTAGTATCCAATCTCAAAAACTTCACATTGTCAAGAAAAATTAGTAGTAAGGAAAGATTGCACTAATAATAGTCAAGAATTAGAGTAAAAATGCACTACCAATAGATAACATCTGAACAACATTAAATGCAATAATACAATAGAAAAAAAAGTTAGAAAACCTAGCAATTGAATATCTTAACTTTGCACTTCTTACACACTTCTTACAATTTTATATTAAAATTGTTAGAAAGTATTAATTACTACCACCAAGCTCAATATAGCATCAAACACAATAAATTTAGTTTAGAAAAATTCCCAACACCCCACATTTTTCCTTTTAAATAATTATGATTGCTACATTTTTTTCTAGAGTTTTCACCTACCAATGTCCATATCATTCAAACAAGTAATTGCCTCTATTAGAAGACTCCATATTTCTAGATTCCTCCTAGCTCTCTATAATAAACTTTTGAGTATGAGATGTTTATTTGATCATTGTGGGTCATGAGTCAATAAAGAACGTCATAGCATTTTGAAGAGTTGTAATAGATCTTATTTATGTTAATCAATGAATACAATGTGTAGTAGTACACTTTGATAATTGTATATGTTTTGTATATTAGATTTGAATCTTTATCTCTAAGTTTATGTTTATCTTTTGTACACTTCATCCACCACCTACAAAAAATAAAAATCACTTCCAATCTTTTTTACAATAGCTTATATGGCAAGTCTCTTGCTTATAACTAGGATTTAAGAACCATATTATCAAATATGATGGATGCTATGCCAAGATATCTAAAAAATAGCCTCGAAAAAGATGGATTGATCTTTCATACTAAGCCATATTTTATTGGTATAGTTATGTGGCACCACATGGTTTATATTTCTTTCTAGATTGAATTAATACATTTCATTCAATTATGGATAGTCGCTATTTAAACACTAACAACTTTAACATCAGGGCTATTAAATTGGTGCAATATTGTTAAAATATTGGGCATTAAATCAACAAGTGTTATGACAACTATTTGAACAACTTCAATTATAGAGTCCTCTCCCCTAGTTTTGTTAAAATCTAATAGTCATGAGCTCCAAATCCTAGGATTTAGAAGACATGTTAAATGAGATATTTCCTTTTTTGGAACAGTTTTCTTTTTCCACTAATATTTGATAATATTAATCTTGTATTTTATTTTACAAATGCATAACTAAACTTTAATATTTTAATGAGAGTCTAATATTTCAAGAATTATCTAGGAATGTTTCACAACAATATATCATATAAGAAGAGACATTTTTTGTAATTGAATTTTCTTGAAAAGCATGTGTATCATCTTAAAATGGGAGCAGTTCCATGTTAAGAATGTTTAGCCCTTCTTAGGGGTTGTTTTGAGGCTTCATCAAGTTGTCCCCTATTTTATGCCCCCTTCTCATCTTCTGTGCTTATTTAGGGCTCTATTTGGGCCTCCTCGGGCACTATTTTTCCCTTGTGGATCATTTTCCTAGTGTCCTAAAACCTTGGGTCCAGGTCGACCTCAACCCTACCTTAGGTCAAATTTGATCTCAACCTTGACCCAAGTCCCCCTTTTCATCAAAAAGTTTGTCGGATGTGGGGGGAATTCAAAAAATTGTTTTCCTACTTTCAGGTGGGCAGTTTTGGGCTTTGAATCAGTAAACCCTTTTAAATTGCATTTAATCTAGGTCCATTTCTAGGAGTTAAGGCTTAATTGGAATTTAATTCTCCTATGTTGGCCTCTCTATAAGTTCGTGCCCTAGACTAGTATAAAAGGAATCCTTCTTCTCTCATTTTGATATCCATTTTTCATGAGGAGATATCAACTTGTCATTATCAAGCATTCAAGTTCTCCATTAAAGGTCAAGGATTCAAGCATTCAATCCTTTGAAGGGATTTGGTTCAAGCATTTAATATTCATCATTCAAACCCTAGATCTATCCATCATGGTGGTGCGATCTTCCTTCAAGATCCTTTGTTCATCTTCAAGATCTATCCATTCTTTGGCAAGGTGGATTTCAAGCTTACAATCATTGAGGTTTTGATTTACATTATTGAGTCCAAGCTTTCATATCAAGATGCTTATATTTCAAATACAATTGCATATCTATTGAATATCATAGCTTTGTTGTTAGATCTACCTCTACTACTTGCTAGCATTTTCTATTCCAATTCCATTATTAAGGTTGATTCCAAACCGAGGTTTGACCAAGGCAAACCCCTCATCCAAAAAACAAAACCATTTTTATTGTAGAAACAAGTGACAGATAGAAAATATTAGTGCAGATTTGAGTACCCTTTTCGGTAAATTTTCGAGATCTGTGAACAAAAGTTCTGTCAGAGTAGAATAGATCAAGGTCAAAAATAAAGGGTTAAGATCTTACCTTAGCTTTGGGTCAAGGTTGACCTGGCTCATAAAAGCAAAAAAAAATTGGGCTTTGTAGATCTCACGGTTTTGTTTTAGGGATATGAAAATTAACAGTTTTTGAGACTGTTTGATAGGGTTTTTAGTAGATTCTTTTTCGGAGGTAAGTACTTGTATTTCTTCATTTCAATATTAGCATTTCTAGATTTACATTCCATCTCCTTATAATTCATATGCATGCATAAAAATATGGGTTTAGGGTCTCTTTTATGTCCATTATTCTAAATCCTATTCAACCATATTTTGTTCATCTTACTATATGTACCTAATAAATTGCTAAGAGAATAAAGTCAATATTATACAATGGGTGGAGGAGATAGTAAAATGGAAGAACTTCTTATATATTATGGGATATGGTATAATGGAGGAGATGGTATGACCAAATGCTTATTGTAATCATTCATATAAGATATTGTCTCTCCAAGGACGTGATGAAGTTTGTAGGGGCATGAGGATGTTACTAAATCTAACAACAAACCTACATTTGGGTGTTCAGGTTTACCCCACAACCATATCTACTCCCAAGGGTTTGTAGCGATAGTATCATATTGATAAAGTTTTGTTGATAGCCTCTAAAGCTGTACAAGCTATTAAACATGAAGAATATTACAATGATGCATTTTCCTCAAACCTACAGAGGTTATATGTGTACCCTCATGGAAACATCTAAAACATAAACTAAAACATTAATTATTACCAAGGGGAGACTTAGTTTTTTTTTCAAATATTTTCAAACTTCCTTTTTCTATTTTATTTTTTAGTTTAAACATTTTAGCCAATACCCACCCTCATCATCACCTAGGTGATTGGCAATGAGCTAAGCACCCCTGGTCTATAATTTTTTTTACCTAGAGTGCAACTATTTTGATCCAAAGTGAATGATTGAGAAGGCCATGCAAAAGTCTGAAGATCACCACATGTGCATGACCTAGAAGATTTTTGGACAAATTTTTAGGATGATTTTGAGGTCTAGAGAAGACAATACCACCATCTAACCCAAGGTTAGATGATCACTTATGGGTTGAGGTCATTCTTGAAGCAATTTTAAGACGCAAGAAATGTGGATGCATAATTCAAGGATAAAGATATAGATAAATAAGCCTCCCTCAGATGGATTAGGAGACCCCAAAGGATTTTAATATTTTAAAGATGTGTCAAGAGATGTGGTGGATAGGAGTTACACCTATTTTTCTAAGGTGTTCCCCACAAGTGAGCATTTGGATAAACTCATCCAATTGTATATGGTCCCCCACCAATAGATGAAACTACCCAAAAATACAAATGTTTGGTTAAAGGAAAAGGAAAGGAGGGTGAGTCTATTGCTCAACCCAACTCCCTATAGATAACCCAAATGGAAGTTGTCATGCCCAAAAAGTAAGGGCAAAAACACACACAAATTTTTTTTTTTTTAATTATAAATAGTTAAAACTTAAACCACTATAGGCTTGATATACTTGTGCTCAAATTTAAGCAAAGGTTCTCTACACTACATCTAAGTTTTATAATTTTCCCATGTGAATTAAACATTAATTAATCTTTCATCATAAATGATCTTGAGCTAAATTACAAATCCAACTATCCCTAATTTAAAACTGAATTTGTACAACTACCTAAGAGATAATTATAAATTAAGTTTAAATGAGGAAACCTAATCTAAAGCATACTATGACAATTAATATTTAACGCATCCATTAACTTTCCTTACCAATCTTATCATCTTAATTGACAATTAACTCCAACATACTTATACAATCTGATTAATTAGTTTATTATTTATCATTAACATTGATGACAAGAATAATTTAATACTCTATATTTTAATTTAAGCTTTGTTTGAACCATCATAAATTTTAAGTCCATATTAACATTGATCTATAAAGCTCATAATAAAATCGTTCTAATTGGAATATTCAAAATTCACATTTAAAACTCTTTAATTAACTAATTTAATATTAACAACATTTCTTAACACAATACATTACCTCCTAATGCCATCAAATTTCAAATCTAGTTTATCGATTAATGCCATCCTTAATTAAAAATATAAACAATCTATAATTTATCTAAACATCTAGTACCCTAGCTTAGAATACTATTGATCAAGTAACAATAACCACAATCCTCATTTAAAATTAACATACATTTCAACTAACTGGACACAAAGATTAACTTGAACGAACCTTGACTATTAATATAAACTAACATAAATTAAATTTTAAATTTACATGATTTAGCACTACACTAATAATATAACAACTAAATTTACTTCAAATAACTTTAAAACTATCCTAGCTAAACTTCATATTGAAACACAACTAACCTAATTACTAATTAAACATGACTACTACTAATTAAAATTACAACTAAATCTAAACTAAACTTACTAACTTACACTTACCCAAGACTTAACCCCTACCATACCCTACCTAAACTCACCCAAGCCATACCCCACCTACCTTCATGCTACCCGATCCCCTCGTGCTGACCAAGGTTTGTCAGCGTTGACAGACCTGTCTTCGCTGTCCCTTGCGTGCGTGAGGGCCAGGCTATCGATACGCATGGAGATGGAATGGGTGACTAGGGGGTTGGTGGAAATGGCAAGTGGTTGAAAATGCTTCCCAACCACGCCTTCTCCTTTCCCACACACACAGCGCACCAACCAAGGAAGATGACGGTGGTACGTGGATTGAATAAGGGATGGAGATTTAAGAAATATACCAAGAGTCTCTTAATTCGATGATGCAAGGTATGAAATAAAGGTGGTGACATGGGATTTTCACCTAAGATTTAGTTAATATTTTTTACATTGCTTGCCCCATTTTTGGGTTAACTCACACTCCAACTCCCAATCAATACAACTAACGCCTAGGAGGACGTGGTTGAGAGATGGAGAAAAGTAGAGTAATGAGATAAGACATTTTTAGGATAGTTATTACTAAAGTTTTATAGTTGAGATAGGATATATGTCATATCCAATTTAATTAGAGTTTGAAAATTAAGTTATTGCAATTGAAAGAAAATAATTATTAATAAGGAGTATTCAAGAGAATATTCTCTGTGACAAGGATGGGAAAATAAAACTTTTCCATACATTTTCCAGAGAGGGTTTATTTGATCTGGAGATGCACATTTTTTTTTTCTCTTAAGAGGACAATTTTGGCTAAGTGTTGACATGTTCCCTTGCTAAAATTCTTAGATACACAAGATGAGTTAAACATTTCTAGAGGCAATATGGAGATATAATCTTCTAAATCTAATTGACATACAAGCATGCAAGGGAGTATAGTCCTCTTAATCAAATTGATTTTATTCTTTATGAAGCTTAGCAAGGAATTATGATCTTATATTCAGAATTCAACAAAGTGATGAATTAATCCTTATCAAATTTAATTGTATCACTATTGTAACTTAACAATGAAAGTGCTAGCTTGGTGATCAATATAGGACTGATATTATAACATGTTAATATTCAAAACATTGAATTGAAACTTCAGTACATCCATTTGCCTTTCATTATCATAATTGAAACTCAAAAATTCCCAATTCAAGACATTTACTATCATTCTAATTTCTCACATATGTATGCCAAAGTTTGGAAACACATGAGGGCATTGCAAGAAAAATTTCATAATCTTTTTCTTTCCTTTATTATCCATCCTAGTTCAAGGCTCCATCGGGAAAGAACCAGTAAGAAAATCCGATGTCTTTGCCACTACATCAAAATTAATTACAACTTACAAAATATTACAATTCAATGAGATTTCTTCAAGGATTCCACAAGAGAGCTTTTATCAAATGTCTACATTGCTTCAAGGAAAAACATGAAAGAGACAAGAACCAACATGGAGATAACAACACAAGGAGATAAGCAAAATGAACATGCATTCCCACCCGGTTGCACAATAGGTCCAACAATGAACCAATATAGGGGAAAGGTGGATTTTCTCAATAGGAGAAGTCAATCACCATACCTTCACTTAGCCCTTTCGGGGCTAAAACTTCAAGAACTTCCATTCTTTCACAAGGCCCTTTCGAGGCTATATCCACAAGGATTTTCATTCTTTTCCACATTCAAGAATTCTCAATAACAACAAGGTATGGGATGACAAGTAGGGGCCCATACACCCTACCCTTTCTCCCTCCTCTCTCCATGAGAGGAGACTCTCCACTATTGAGGTCCAACTAATGCCCTTTCCCCAAGCATGGCCACTTCTTCCCTATCCAAGGGTGAGTGCTGCCAAAAACATCCCCATGAAAACCTCTCAAAAACAATCGACACACCAAGAAGGCATATGAATAACATCAAAAGAAACAAGATAAAATCCCTCCCAAATCCATCCCCAACACACAAACAAGAAATGAATATCTACACAATGTCTCAAACATGGTTCAAGCAAGATTTAAAACAAGAACACACATAAAGAACCATTCATGGAGTGAAGAACTCCTACCTTCATAAAAAAAAGTTATGGCAATGGTGGTTTGAGAAGAGCTTCTCTTTCTTCCTTCAATCTTCAAGACTTCCTCCAAAACTAGAGGATTGGGTGACAAAAACTAAACTCCCCCAAAAATGCCTCTAAGTATGGTCCTTAACTCCACTAAGCTTCAAGTAACTCAAGATGGAGGTTTGGTTTCACTAACCCAAGTAAAGAGCAACCCATTTTCGAAATCAGCCTATAATAGGGTTTTTAAGAGACCCTAAGAGTCAACCTAGGAGGCTAAAGGGTTGGAAAGTACCCCCACCCATACCCTTACCCATAGGGGTACTTAAATTTAATATTTCTAAGCCTTTAAAGGCTTATTTGGAATAATTAAAGGTTAGTAGAATAGTAAGATCAAATTACAACCTTTAAAGAATTACAATATAAAGTTAGCACAAAATTAACAAGTAGTTTAGCTCCACTTTTTCGTTGAGTTGTCTCGGCTAATTTTTCTGCACACTCATTGCACACATCAGTAGGTCCAAAACCACATGCATAATGTAAATTACATATTAGAAGAATTATATGAATAAAAACATCCATTTCTTAATAAATATTTGTTTATCTAATTCTACTCATATTTCTAACCTTTCAACTTGCATAACCAAATGTGTTAGTGTTGCATACATTTTCTTCATTGTTATGCATATTTAAAAGCATTAAATGAAAAAATCAAATAACTGAAGTAAACATCACACATCATAAAAATAGCTTAACAATGTTCAATGTATCCAATAATGTTCTGACATAACAAGCATGAGTATCAAAATAACAATGTATCATCGGTGCTAGGATGGGTCGGGGCGAGGCCTCACAGAAGTAATTATGAAGAAGTTAGGGGATGAATTAGATCACTCTCAAAAGTTAGCATCTACAACATAGGCATGAGTGACTATGGGTCTCGGGTCCAAACCTTTGAAAACCTCACTCCAAGAGTCACAAAATGTTTGCTTAGCATAACACTTAATAACATCAATCTAGATGAAGAGGCAAAGGTTAAGGTAGACATACCACTATAAATGGGCAAAGAGACAAAAACATTTAAAATAATTTTGGTTTATGAAAGATTGCTAATGGTCCAAGAATGTTCCTACATGAGTTGGTGATCTTTTCGCTACTATGAAATTGATGATCAATTCTAAACATTTAGGCATGTTGGGTATTTTTAGCTAGTTATCACGGTGACATTAAAACTTGGAGCTACCACTTTGGTAATATGTCTCTTTCTAGTGAAGTTTGAGGTAGACATGTCACTTACAATGATAATAAAATATCTTAACAAACTAATTATTGAACTTCTATAATACAAATATTATTCTCTCTATACAAGATATATACATTACTTCTTTATACATGTAATTGTCTAATTGTAAAGGTTGAATTTAAATTAATAAAGAAAGAAATAGATCGATTAAATTATTTTTCCATCTCAAGATCATTTAGTTATTCATTGTAATCCATATGGTTCCAATTAACTTAATATTAATCTCATGAGTCATTTTGTCTACCATTGAAATTATGGATACAATCTTCCAGATTATAGTCAATATATTGGGCATGATAGTAAGTAGGCCGAGATCAATAATTATCTTACACATAATTATATGAAATGGAAATATATTAACATGACAATCAATTGCAAGTTTTGATGAATAACTCTCAATCTATGTTACTTTAACATAAGATTTATAAATATTGTAATAAAGGCCAATCATGAATGGACTCCTATGATCTATCTTCACATTCTTGCAGTTCTTATTGAGTTCACTAATTAATATATTAAGACTTCAACCAAAACTATCTTAAATAATAATAAAAATTGAAAGTAAGGAGTGGGCCACCATAGTCACTAACTTTGATAAACATGAACTTGTGGAATTATACCCAAAAAAATCATATCAAAGACAACAATTTTAAAATAGATTCTCATAGAAAATTTCTCATCTAAGACTCAACAAAGTGAACACATCATTTACTTTCTCTTCAAATACTAGTTGTATATGGTACTCATAGATTTGTGTTGTTTTGTCAAATATCCCCTAGGCTTTAAGAGAAAACCATCTCTTCATACTTGCAATAATATATAACAAGTATGAACACATAAAATAGTTGATTTTTTTCAAGACTAGCCATTTGGTTATGAATATTATCACTTTAAACATCCCCTGGTCAATAAATCATTTTTCTTGATATATAATATTTATGAATAAACTAATTCGTTTGTTGGCCAAATTTTGTCATGACCCACTATTCTATCTATGAAAATAATCGATTCATAAAATTGTTTTTACGTAGCTCAAGGATGGACATTTCTTCTTCTTAATTAATTATCATTACATAAACATTGTTATTTCAACATACTCATCTATCTACAACAATATAAAAGTAACATTGATAGATTTCCCCTTAGTCTTAACAATTATCTCTACTTATCAATTATTTATCTTAAACATACTTAGTTATCTGGTTTTTGCATTTAGGAAATTTCCAACAATGACTTAATTGTGGGTGATAGCAAGTAGCCGAATAATAGTCTAAGTTTCTACAAGGGTCCAAAATAATGGTCAAATGCCATCCCTGTCCGAGTCATCAAAATTTCTATCAGTATTAAAGGGGTCTGGCTATGCACAAACAATATGAAATTTGTGTCAACCCATGTGTAGAGAAATGGACCACCCATCACTATTATATAATGTCTCCTTCCCATAAAAACACTTTGATCAATCGAGAACTCTTTAAACATTGTTGGTAAATAGATTTGTCACAGTAGAATATGCCCAACGGAGTGTGTGGCAAACCGTTCACAACAGTTGGATAGGCCTTTGATATCTAGCCTTCCTTTGCATTTAGAGGGGCAGCTCCCTCGTAAGATAAAATTTTAGATTTTTCAATAAAGATAAGAAGAACTTAGGAAATAGGAAGGAAAACCATTGACAATGGATGCACCACACGCCTTCAACGTTTTCATAAAAATGATGTAAAATATTAATGAGAGCTATCAAGGACTATGCTTGAGAACTTTCACCAACACAATGCTAATTCAACCATCCACAAATACTCACATCATACCATGAAAGTAATCATAGATGAATCAACACTTTAACAATCCAGATTCCTTGGAGAGAGAACACTAAATGTACTTCCTCTTATTTCTTGCACCAAGAAAGAAAGAAATAACTGATTACACAAAAACAACCATTGTACACACTTTCCAAAAATTATTTTATGATCAAAGCATAAGTGTTCCCCTGTATCCAAGTCCAAAAAGTCCCCCATTACAATGAGATTCAGAAATTTATAGTCATTCTAGCTTAACTAACTTTTTGGGTTTGTAACCACTCAAAAAGTTAGAGTTTGGACTACCACAAAGATGGTTCATAACTAACTCTAACATTTGCAAAGTGAAAGTTAAATTTTAACCTATGAGTGACAATGTTACTTTCACAAAACCAAAAACCAAAAATGCAATTTATTGATAAGCATGTGATCAGTCTTGCTGACTTAGCCTTCTATCTTCATCCGCCTCTTCTTCATTTGTCATCACGTTACTACCTGAATAGTTAAATACCTGCAAGGTAGTCATGCCTTCAAAGTGGGTGTAGCTTCTTTCTTCTATTCATGAATAACCTTGATAGCCAAATTATCTTCCATGTTGTGAACCATCAAATTGTGCATATTAGATAAAACTTAACTCCTACCTATTGCATCCAGAAGAGGTTCTTAAAACTTTATCAATACTATTCAGCTCCATCTATATTCATCTGCTTATCATTTCATTGCTTGAGGATTTGAAAGCTCCATTAGAGTTGTGTCATGAGTTTCCTTTTCCAGCATACTGGTGCAAAATGGTGTGGCCTTTGAAAGCCACATGTTGACTAGGTTTACTCCATCATCTTTCATGTCATATCACTATATTTAGAGTCACTTCTCGTTGAGATGTTTGAGAAATAGTTTATGTGTGGTCAATACAAAGAGATGTCAGATAATTGGCTACAAACAAAGGCTCATCCTCCTTTCTCATGGTGTCCCAGCTAAGAGTGTGAGATATCTCTCATCTTCTCAAGCATTTGGAGTTTGTGTGTAATCCAGACTTAGGTTATATGTATTGACTACCTAATGCTTGAGGTGGCTCGTTTCTTCATACAATTCTCGTGTGTTTGGAGGAATTCTGTCAAATAGCTCATGCACTTTGTCTTGAAATCTTTTTAAATGTTGAATCAATTTCCATAGCTGTGAGTTAGAATGAGGAGAACTCCATTGAATGGTCTCTATGCTTTGTCTATGTTTGCATTGGGTTGAATTTGATGCATAATATTTACTTCATCATATTAGCATTAAAACGCGCTCCTCATATTGATGGTCCAAGTTGTGGAGAATTAATTTCCTAAGACCATTGGTTGTGCTTTTGTTGATCACTCTAATAATTGGTTATTATCATAAGGGATAGTGCTGCAGCTGCCAAGACAAGAACAACTTGCCAGAACATAGTGAATATTTTCACAAATTTGGGATTCTTCTCCATTTTCACCCAAGCTTCCAATGTTGATCCCATGTCCCAAGCCGCATCTGATCTTCTGAATGCGAACATCAGATGTCATAGCTGTAATGGAGATGCAATCGTCCCCTGTTTGAATGTCATAGTTATCCACTTGAACATTCTAAATGGACTCTAGATGAATACCATCAGCGTTGGGGCTATCTTCAAAAGCCTTTATGAACACTCCAAAGATCTCAACATCAGAATAATAGAATATCCCAAGGTGTATCTGTTGGCTATTCATGAAGTGTATATCTCGAACCACCACATTTGTGCAATTGCCAATATACATCACCTTGTATAGTAAGACCAGAGATGTTTACAGATGCGAGCCACATTCTTTTATCTGTGTTGTTCCATGCAGATTGTTGTGCTGGAGCAATGATTTCTCCTTCAATCTTGACAAAAATAGGGGATTTATAAGGAACTTACTTTCACTTGGCACCACCATCTCTCCATCAGAGGATGATTTGCATGCTACTTCCCATGCTTTCTTGAAGGCCCTTGATTTATGATTCCACCAACTTTGTGTGTGTCCACGTCTTTGAGCTTTCTGTATATTGAGTTGGCACCTCCTTTCAAAGTTTACATATTTACTTCACTTTCAAAGTCAGATATTTTCTCACTACTGGCATATTGATGCTATTAACTATGATAGACATTTCTCAATGACCTTTCTTAAGGCAGATATATTAACAAAATGGCTATTCTTCCCAAGACCTGTCTTCACCATGATTCCAACTAAGCATACAGCTTCAGTTCTTTGATTTATGTCCCTATTTCTGTAGTCACATTGAGAGGTCTCAATTGTGAGAAATATTAAAACAAAATCAAAAACTCACAACCCTAAACCTAAAAATTTTCTCAGCAACAACTATTACTGAGTGATAGTTTTGCTCGGTAACCAAAGAAACCAAGTGGCAGGAGAGTTTATTGAGTGAGCTCGGTAAATGAAGGGCAACTCGATAAACACTAGATACTAAGTGAGGTTGATAGATGAATAATCAACTCGGTAGACACTGCAAGGTGTGATTACAGAGTGAACTCGGTAAGCAATGCGATTATTGAGTGAACTCGATAGCCACTGGAGAGTGGAGCTCGGTAGATGAAGATACTGAGTGAACTCAGTAGAGACAACAGAAATAAGATCTTTTAACAAGACTTCACCGAGTGATGATTTATAACATGAACAACTTTCACAATTAAAACCAGAGATCCAAAGCTTGAAATACTCAACAATAAACTTATCAAATGCAATGAACAAGGAAAGAGCAATAGATTCAAGTATGCCTAGTTGCTTTCTATTTAACTTTGATTCAAACTAATACAAGATTTGGGAGCATTCGGCTTCAACCAGAAAACCCTAAAATAACCCTAAACTTTAAACTGATCACTTCTAATCCAAATCAACTACACCAAGACACTCTCTTAATTGTATAAAAGGTCCAATGCCTAATGGCTTGGTAAAAATGTTTGCTAGTTACTGCTCAGACTTACAAAATTCTATTTTGATATCCTTATTCTCTACCAACTCTCTGATGAAGTGATATCTTATCTCTATGTGTTTCCTTCTCCTATGGAAGACTAGATTCTTGGACAATGCAATTGATGAGATGTTGTCACAATAAATTGTAGTTCCATCCTCTTGCCTTTCATTCAAATTTGTCAAGATCCTCCTTAGCCAAATTGCTTGACATGCTACTGCATTTGCTGCAATGTATTTAGCGTCTGCTATAGATTGAGCAACAATAGGTTGCTTCTTGGATGCCCATGAAATTGCACCCAACCCCATATGAAACATATATCCGGAAGTACTCTTCCTATCATCTATACTTCCAGCCCAATCACTATCTATGTATCCCATCAACGTGAAATCATCATTTGCAGTATACAAAATTCCAAATCCCTTGGTACCTTTCACATACCTTAGGATCCTCTTTCCCGCTTGCCAATGGGAATCCTTTGGTGTTTCCATAAATTTGGAAAATTTAACTTACTACATGCATTAGGTCTGGCCGAGTTGTAGTCAAATACATCATAATTCCAACCATACTCTTGTATAGTGTTGGATCCACTCTCTTGCCAGAGTCTTCCTTGCTCAACTTCAGACCTACTACTGTTGGTGTGGGGGCTGCCTTACTGTTCTGCATTTTAAATCTCTCCAAGATCTTCCCTGCATACTTTTCTTGAGAGATGAAGATGCCATCATGCATTTGTTTTACTTCTATGCCTAGAAAGTATTTCGAGAGACCTAGGTCTGTCATTTCAAATTCACTTTTCATGATCTCTTTGAACTCACCAATTAGAGCCTTGTCATTACCAGTAAAAATCAAATCATCTGCATATAAGACAACAATCAACACATTACCATTTGCTGCCTTGATGTAGAGAGTGGGCTCACCATTGCTTTTGCTAAAGCCATTTCTCATCAAATATGAGTCAATCCTATTGTACCATGCCCGTGGAGCTTGCTTGAGCCCATAAAAAGATCTCTTCAATCTATATACTTTGTTCTCTTCACCTGCTACTTCATAACTAGGTGGCTGCTCCACATACACTTCTTCTTTCAACACACCATTTAGGAAGGAGGACTTCACATCCATTTGAAATACCTTCCATTTGTGCTGAGCTGTAATTGCTATGACAACATGCACAGTTTCCATTCTTGCAACCAAGGCATAGCTCTCATCATAGTATCTTCCATACTACTATTTGTAGCCCTTGACTACCAGCCTTGCCTTATGCCTATCAATCTTGCCTTCAGCATTGCATTTGGTATTGTAGACCCATTTCACTCCAATCACTTGCTTCTTGGGAGGCAATTCAGTTAGCTCCCATGTCTCATTCCTTTCTATAGCATCTATCTCCTCATCCATGGCCTTACACCATTTCTTCTCCTTAATAGCTTCTTCAAAATATATTGGATCACTATGAGAAAATAATGCAAAATTAACACTCTCATCATAATCTTCATACCTTTCATCTTGGTATATCTCCCTAAGACTCTTGGTCTTTCTTGGTAACAGGGAGGAGAGTGTGGGATCAGAATCTTCACTGCTACTGCTTGGCACTGACACTCGATCATTCCTAGAGGAGCTCGGTAAAGATTGAGGTTGCTTGCTTTTTCTTCTATCTGCTCCTTCTTTTTTCTGTTCATCAACATCCTCTTCACTCACAATTGGCACTTTACTTGAAGTGCTCAGTAACTCATCAGTTGGACCATACCAAGACTGATTTTCAAGAAATTCCACATCTCTTAAAAGAGTCATCTTGTTGTTCAATGGGTCATACAATCTATATGCCTTTGATTCTGGGCTGTACCCTATGAAAATGCATTTCACACCTTTGTCATCAAATTTCTACCTTTTCTATTTAGGCACATGTGCATATGCAATGCAACCAAACACCCTTAGATGTTCAACTATCCATCTTCTTCGTGACCATGCTTCCATTGGAATTCTATCACGAACTGCCTTTGTAGGACACCTATTAATTAGTTAACTTGTTGTTGCCACAACCTCTCCCCAAAATTCAGTTGGGAGACTTTTCTCTTTCATCATGCTCCTTGCCATTTGAACAATGGTCCTATTCTTTCTTTTAGCCACTCCATTCTGCTGTGGTGTAGAGCTGGCTATGAGCTCTTTCTTTATACCATGTTTCCTGCAAAAATTTACAAAAGAATTGTAGGTATGCTCCCCTCCTCTATCTGGTCTTAGGACCTTGATATAGTGTCCACATTCTCTGTCATGTCCCCATTTTGGAGGCAATTTGATTTAATTAATTTAATTAATTGGGTTGTCCAAAATAATGAATATTTTATGAGGATGACTAATTAATTATTTTAATTAAATAAATAAGTGGTATTAAGTTAATTATTTATAAAGTTATCAAATAAATAAATATTAAAAGGTAACTTTATATTTAATTAATTTAATCAAGTGTCTTGAATTATAAAATATTTTTATAAAGTCACTTAATAGATAAAATAAATAATGTTCTAGAAGTTTCTGGAGAAAGTGGAGAAAAAGAATAAATAGGCACCCCGAGCTTCATTCTAATCATCCATATTTGTTTTTGTTGTTGCCTGTTGTTGATGGTTGTGGAACCTAAGGTTTCCGCAGTTGTCTTTGGCCATTGGGAACGAAAACTCTCAATTGGTAGGCAATTTTGAGGGTGTGAAAAATTACTTGAATTATTGCAGCTGAGAGGAAGTTACTTCAAACTTTCTATTAGAGCTTCATTGGTGACACTTAGCGGCCTTTGGCCAAGTTTTTGTATGGTTTGATCCGGAGCATTGTTGGAGACAATTTGTAATCAAAATCTTCATTCCTGGAGGTCAATTTGCATTGTGCATACTCAAATTCAGATTTCAGTCCATTTAGTTTCTCATGGCAGAGTATTGAGTCTGACTTCATACATTGAAGCCCTTATGTGCATCAATTCTCTTCTTTCATTGGGGAAAACCATTTGTGGAAGCTTTGTATTGGCCCGTGGTAATCAAAAAGTGCATTTGAAGGCATTTTAGTACCCCTGTTATCAGATTTTAGTCTCAGTCACTGCAGACAAGGATACCACGTCTTTGTTCATAGAGTTTCCTAGAGCTATCGATTTCATGCTCTAAAAGTGGTGTTTGGTTCACAAAGAAGTGGAGATCATTTTAGGTGCTTGTGTTGGTACTTGGAGGCAACCAATAATTTATTAAAAAATTATCTTCTCCAAACAAGGGCGGCAGCTAGAGAGGCACGACTTGGGCACTTGAGGAGGTTATTTTCTGTTCAGTGGTATTGCAATTCCTTTATTTTCTAAGGCAACTTCATATACTAGGTGTGATGTGTATTTTTCATAGTTTCCTTTCACTATAGGGTGCTGTTGTAACTATCATTTCATATTAGACCTATCATCATTAATAGATACATCATTCATTGTTGCATTTCTCACAATGGTATCAGCAATCCATGGCTTTAGTTGTATTTAATCATGCATGTGATTAGTGTACTGCTATAGGGGAGTATTGAAGTTAGATATTTAGTTTTGCATTAGTTTTCATTGGCAGTTGTAGGTGCATATTACTTTACCAGCAATCAACATATTTTGATATCTTTATAAATGCCAAGAGTCTTGGCTAACTTAGTATGAATATTATATTGGATACTCATTCTCAATCAAGGAGATACAATTGTTGGTCATTAATAGTTGTCTTTGAGCGTTAATATATCATTTCTTATCAGCCCGTTAGTTGCATACCAACTGTTTGTTAAAATACTAGTTGGATGTAGGTGATTATTTTCCTGATTAGAACTCATATATGCATTCACTATTGCCAAAATTAGTTTTATATTTATGTTAGGTCATTGATTAGACAATTTGGAGTCTTTTGTAAGCATTCTCTTTGAGGCAAATCCAAACAAGAATCACTGTAGCAATCTAAAAAGTTATATCAGTCAAATGACCCTTGCTTGCAAAGTGTTTGATGAAATGTCAAACAACTGAAGTATAAAGATTTTTTTGTGATAGAAGAAGTTATAACCTATTAAGGGTCATTACATTCTCTTTCAGCCTGGGCTTTAAATTCTACAAACTTATCAAATGCTTCAGATTTATTCTTTAAGAAATACACCCATGTCCGATGACTGAAATCATCAATAAATGTCATGAAATAAGTACTCCCCCCAATGGAAGTAACTTGCATAGGACCAACTAGGTCAGTATTCACTAACTCTAATGGATATCTAGCCCTCCTAAAATTTCCAAAATTAAAGGGAAGCCTATGTTGCTTACCCAAAATACAAGCCTCACACTTGTCACATGAATTTTCTATGCATGGCAAACCTTTTACCATTCTTTTATTTGACAATAAATTTAAACCAGCATAGCCAAGATGACCATACCTGAGGTGCCATAGCCATGAGGGGTCTTCTATCACACTCCTTAGAGCTTATTGTGTGAGAGGTGCAGCACCAACTTGAGATGAGAAACATGTCTCAATCCTCAAGGGAAACATTCTGTTCTTTGTCATTTGAACTGCTGCAAGTAGGTTCTTGCTCCCATCCTTTTCTTGAATGACACACATGTCATTCTCCATCAACACTTTGTATCCATTTTGAATGAGTTGACCAATGCTCATCAAATTGTGCTTCATACCAGGGGCAAAATACACATTTTGTATTTCCTTCTTCTTACCTTTCTTGGTGCGGACCATAATAGATCCTTTGCCCACTACTAGTAAGGTTCCATTATTACCCATCTTAATTTCTAATTTGAAACACTTTTCAATGAATGAAAAAAAGGTTTCATTGCCACTCATGTGGTTGCTACATCCACTATCGAGGTACTAAACCTCAGGGCTTCCTTCTTCACCAACATTACACATGATGAAGGCAACAACATTATTTTCACTTGCCACATTCACATCAGCCACATTTGCTTGTCCTGACTAATCACTTTGCTTCTTCCAGCATTCATTTGCATAATGCCCATATTTATGATAGTAGTAGCATTCTACATTACTCTTATTTGAGTTGTAGTTTTTCTTACCTCCTCTTGAGGTATTTTGTGAGCTACTTGCTCTATTTGCTCTTCCTGAGCTTTCTACTGCAGCATTCCTTTGTCCTCCATTACCTCGGCCTCTGCCTCTGGAGTTTCTACCTAAGACATTTCTTCCTCTCCCCCTTCCTCTTGGATTTAATTGAGCCTTGAATGCTTGCTCTTGGGAAGAAGAAGATGTGGATCTATTGATCCTATGCTCATGGGTTTGAAGTGTACCCATCAATTCATCCATTGTCAAAACAGTGAGGTCTTTTGCCTCTTCTATGGTCATGAACAAATTGTCATATTTATAAGGTAAACTCCTCAATATCTTTTCCACTATCCTCTACTCTTGATAGTCTTCTCCATTTGACTTCAGTTGGTTAATCTCATTGGAGGTCCTTGAACTGAAGTCTACAACTGATTCATTCTCCTTCATCTAAAGGTTCTCAAACTCCCTCCTTATATTCTGCAACTTTACTATACGGACTTTATTAGTCCCCTTGAAGTTTGTCTCAACGATATCCCATGCTTCTTTTGCATAATTTTCTGCTGCAATCTTGGGAAAAATAGTTTCTATCATTGCTACTTCAATCAAACTTAATGCCTTAGCATCCTTCCTCCTTGACTCTTTCAAATGAGTCTTTTGTGCATTTGTGAGGTCAGCATGTTGAGCTGGGTCTATCACATCATTGAACCCATTAACTACAAACTCTCACAAATCATTAGTAACCATAATGGCCTTCATCTTCTTTTCCCATGTATCATAATTTTGTCCATTGAAGGGTGGTGGCTGCTGCCATATCTTTCCTACATCTCTTGCCATGATAAATATCCCAGGAAAAAAATGCCCTAACTCACTTTGGATGTGGAGCCTCAAGGCTCTGATACCATGTGAGAAATATTAAAACAAAATAAAAAACTCACAACCCTAAACCTAAAAATTTTCTCGGCAACAACTATTACTAAGTGACAGTTTTGCTCGGTAACCAAAGAAACCAAGTGCCAGGAGAGTTTATTGAGTGAGCTCGGTAAATGAAGGGAAACTCGGTAAACACTAGATATCGAGTGAGGTCGGTAGATGAATAATCAACTCGGTAGACACTATAGGGTGTGATTACCGAGTGAACTCGGTAGCCACTGGAGAGTGGAGCTCGGTAGATGAAGATACCGAGTGAACTCAGTAGAGACAACAAAAATAAGATCTTTTAACAAGACTTCACCGAGTGATGATTTATAACGTGAACAACTTTCACCATTAAAACCAGAGATCCAAAGCTTGAAATACTCAACAATAAACTTATCAAATGCAATGAACAAGGAAAGAGCAATAGATTCAAGTATGCCTGCTCTTTCTATTCAACTTTGATTCAAACTAATACAAGATCTGGGAGCATTCATCTTCAACCAGAAAACCCTAAACTTTAAACTGATAAAACTTCAAACTTTAAACTTCAAACTTGTAGATCTAATGGCTGCATACTACAATGCTTGGAGCAATCACTGCTTCAACAGGTCGAATCAAACAAATAATAAACTTATAGAATGGCCAAAGAAGAAACACGTACAACTGTAGGAACGAAATGAACTTCCTTTTCTCTACACTTTGATGACTGGATCTGATCACTTCTCTTCTCTTTGCTCTGCAACTTCTCTACTCTGTTGAACTCTCTTTGTCTCACTAGTCGAATGAATCTGATCATTCCTTTTGTTATACTTGCAAAAAGTTTTCCCCCCATTTCTGAATTTGAAAACTCACCTTCCCGTAATAAATTTTTTGAATGTTCAGGGGTGGTAGGTGGGCATTTAGCTCCAGGGACAAACAACAACCGCATTAAATATTCCAACATCAATGTCTCTTCAAATATTTACCTATCACCTCATTGTAACAATAACAATCTGGGAGCCAATTGTCGTTGGGAAATTTTGACAAACAGTTTGTGTGCACATTTCTCTATCAATATGCAATAATACTGCAGATTGGAATATGTGCATCAAATACTTAGCACATTTCTTAGAGACTTGGAGCTATACGTCTGTATGTTGTATGAAGAATGGTGATGACTCCACTGATTATATGGTATTACCTTCAAACAATTTGCGTGTTGGTCTATGTCTTTAAGGCCAAAAATAATCCTTGATGGCTTTTGTATACTCTATGCGAAAGGAACTTTTCAAATGGAAGTTGATAGAATAGTGAAACTCGTGGTGAAGATGTACGAGTTGCATCTGTTGTAATGTTCTCTGTGTGACTATCCCATGCTCTCCTGTCCAGCTAAGAACCAAAGTGCAGAAAATTACCTTTCACATGTAAATACTATGGTGGAACCCATTGAGAAGAAGGAGTATGCCAAAGCCTTGCATTCTCAAGCTACTTGCTTTGTTTTGAATGGTGCCTGTGATAATAAATTTGTTTCTAAGAGTGGCTGAGCAATGCATTTCTAAGATGGTATATCAAATAATATGGCACTTTTTGAAATCACAGTTCGTGTTCCTCCAACTTGGTCTTGCTTTTCTCACTGTCACCTTTAAATTCATTCTAGTTGACCTGTGAAGTTTATTTCCAGCCAGTAGTTATTTTCAAGTTGAAGTTTGGATTGGGAGGTTCGGGTTAGAATTAGGTTAAAAAGTTGGAGTACGGGGAGAGAGAGTACTTTAGTACATGGAGAGAGAAAAAGTGAAACTCAAACCCAAACCCAAACCATGTACTTCTCTCTAAAAGGTTTGAGTACGTGGAGAGAGAAAAATTGGAAGAGAGAGAGTGAAAACCCAAACTCAAAACCAAAACCCGTACTTCTCTCTAAAGGTTGGAGTACGTGGAGAGAGAGGATTGTGAAAAGGAGAATGAAACTCTAACTCAAACCTCATACTTCTCTCTAAAAGTTTTAGTACATGGAGAGAGAAAAGTACAAGGAGAGAGAAAGTTTAATTTTTCTTTATGACTTCTCTCTCTCTCTCTCTCTCTCTCTCTCTCTCTCTCCGATTAATTAATTTAATTAAAAAATCTCTGAAAATGTTTGGGTAACAAACATAACTATTAACATTTTGACTAGGATTGAAATGGATATAAGACCATTTTAGAATAACTTTTATCCCATCATGCATGTTCATTTCTTCTTTTTGAGCTATTATATTGATTCTAATCACCAAGATAGCTCCTGGGTAAAATCATTGCCTTGAAATATTGCAACTCTGGATATCATTGCATTGCTTAGCTAAAACGTCAACTTCAAGTCGTTTAGGTGTTGAAAGACTAATAAAATCAAGATCTGTAGTCGATCTGATTCCAAGAACTAGTTAATCAATCTGTATAACATAAGACAATTAAAGATTGAAATCCAATTTTTACATTAGTTGTTTACAAATGAAAATTTATAATCTTTGAATTGGTCAATGTAATTCAGTCAATTCAAGCATAGTAGAATTTTAGATCAAATAATTTCTATTATTAGTAAAAGTTAAAAAAATATTTATGTTAAAAAATAAATTTACTAAATATAACAAGTAATTAAATTACACTAGGTTAAAAATTAGAGAAAATGAAACACTTAGCTATCTTAATGGTTGGCAAGTAATCATCAACTATTGAGTAATGAAGTATAGTGGAATTGGAGACCCCATCATACGGTGGAGGTGAACTCGCTATACAAAAAATCTACCGTACCTACCTATATCATATGGAGTACAATGTACTCAATGTACTAAGTGAAGGTGACATCATATGAATCACAAAGTCCATTGTGCAGTGTGAGACCTATTTGCATATAGTGAAATATATTTATGAGATTAATCGGTGTTATTGCATGTATGCTAAAGGTGGTGGGTAGAGTCATCTCAGTATGGTGAAGTAGTACGACAAAGTTGTTATGAGTGACAGAGGGCTGAAGGGAGTGTCTGAGGCCTTGATGCCGAAGGGAGTGATTCGATGCTAAAGGGAATGCCAATTGGAGGAGTGGTTGTCAGATGGATGGATGACCGTTGGGACTGTCAAGGTTGTTAGTAATTTTTTTTGTTCTATGATAGTTAATGCACTAGATTCCATAACAAATTGCAGAGTGTATAAATGTTTGCGAGATTCATTGGGTTGAGAGGTTGTGAAAGTCAGGTTGGTTGTAAAGGCAATCTAAGCTTGTGAGCCTATCCAGAAACCAAAGTTTTTTGTATGTAAATTGTTTACTGTAATACAAAACTTTTCTCAGGGTTTTTGGGTGGTGTGTTTTTCTTGAAAGGGTTTCCCACATTAATATGGTCTTTTCTATTTATCTTATGTGAATATTACTTTTCAATGTTCTCATTTTTCCTATCCATCTCAATGTTCTAAAGTAGATGTACAATCTTTTATATTTCCCTTATAAATTGGTATTTGAAAGGCATTTTTCGCTTGTAGCTTTTCTAACATCAACTATTTCTCTCACAAATTATGAACAATTTCTCATGATCAATATTTTTTGAATGTACAATAGCAATAAAATAAAATAAAATTTGAACCAAGTCATTCTTAAAATTCAATAGGTTGACTCCATAATTGTATAAATAGTTTTGTTATCCCCTTCATACTCATCCTTACATTTTTCCCAACAAAGTTTTGGGTCCCCTTTTTTGTATTTTCCCATGTCTCTTGTTGGGACAAGTTTCCTTTGGTTTTCCTTCTGTAGAGTCTGAGACCTAAGTATCTGACATCCCTTATTGGGGCTTTTAGTTTGTCCCAATCTCTCTATGGGATCTCGGAGCCACCCTCCCCCTTCTTTGCTACAAAGTTTCTTTGAGCCTCAGGCAGATTGTTGGTTGGTGTCTCTTGTAGGTATGGGATATGCCCTCCTCTAGAGTTTGGATCTCAAAGTCCAAAGTATTTATTACCTTCAAAATTCATTCCAAATATTAATGGTTTTTACAAATCTCTATATAAACATTTCAATGGTATATTTTTTACACTTACCAACAATAAATAACTCTCTATGAAAACTTAGAGTTTTCTTCAAGACATAATTACCTTCAATGAAGTGTGTGTGTGTATATTCATTACGTAGTTGTGAATTACCTTTAACCTCAGTATTTAACCTAGAAAACTTCACATTGTCAAGAAAAATTAGCAGCAAGGAAAGACTACACTAATAAAATTCAAGAAGTAGAGTACAAATGCACTACCAATAGATAACAACATTTGAACAACATTAAATTCAATAATACAATAGAAAAAAAAAATAGGTTAGAAAATCTAGTGAGTGAACATCTCAACTTTGCACTTCTTACAATTTTATATAAAAATTGTTAGAAAGTATTAATTGCTACCACTAAACTCAATATAACATGAAACACAATATTTAGTTTAGAAAACTTCTCACCACCCCACATTCGTCCATTTAAATAATTATGACTGTTGCATTTTGTTCTAGAGTTTTCACTTAACAATGTCCATATCATTCAAAAGAGTAATTGCCTCTATTAGAAGACTCTAGATTTCTAGATTACTTTGAGAACTCTATAAATAGAGGCATTATGTAAACTTTTGAGAATGGGATGTTTATTTGATCATCGTGGGTCATGATTCAATAAAGAATGTTGTAGCATTTTGAAGAGTTGTAATAGATCTTATTTATGTTAATCAATGAATATGATGTGTAGTAGTACAATTTGATAAATGTTTATGTTTTGTATACTAGATTTGAATGTTTATCTCTAAGTTTATGTTTATCTTTTATCTACTTCATCCACCGCCTACAAAAAATTTAAATTACTTCCAAATTTTTTTATAGCAGCTTATATGGAAAGTCCCTTGCTTATAACTAGGTTTTAAGAACCACATCATCAAATATGATGGATGTTATGCCAAGATATCTAAAAAAAGTCTCAAAAAAGACAGATTGATACTTTCACACTAAACCATGTTTTATTGGTATTGCCATGTGGCATCACATGATTTATTGCTTTCTAGATTGAATAAGTACATTTTATTCAATTATGGATAGTCACCATTTAAACACTAACAAATTTAACATCAACTATTAATGGAATATTAATAAAAATATTGGGTGTTAAATCAACAAGTGTTCTGACAATTATTGGAACAACTTCAATTATTGAGTCATATTCCCTAGTTTTGATAAAATCTAATAGTCACGACCTCCAAATCCCAGGTTTTAGAAAACATGCTAAATGTGATCTGATTAGGATCTAGGACTATTATAGAGGAATGCTTAACATTATTACATAAAGTAAAATTTCAAAGCGTTAATTAGCAAATTAACACAACTTAAATGCTTAAATGAACAAAGCATAAAAAGGTAATGACTGAAAGAAAGAGAGTAGAGAGACATAAGACAAAACACGATTGATAATGGAGTTCATCCGAGAAGGACTACGTCTCCGGGTCCAGCTCCAATAGGGGGACCAATCTGATTTGCTCCAAAATCGATTACAAGTGTTCAAGATCTTCCCTTCAAGCACAATTGCAGCATTATTCTCGAATGCGCAAGAATAATCATCAAGTCTCCAAGATCATAATCTCCTTCTCATCACCTGGATGCTTTTCCAAAGCTTACTACCCCCATTTTATACATCAAATTTAGCCAAAAATGGGCTAAAATAATTAACCAACATAATCTCCCATTTTGATTACATATTCCAAATTTGCCCCTTTTACCATTATTTTGTTATGATCTCACACCAAAATTAAGGGTTTGTTTTCAACAAATACCCTTATTTAAATAAGATTGGGTGGATTTGTTATGGATAGATAACAACTCTTCCCTTAATATTTTATATACCATAAATAGCCCATTGGTTGGCCTTAATTTAAGGAGGCCAATGGTTAGGAGTTCAACTCCCATTATCTCATTCCTTTAATTCGAATTAAATAGCTATTTCAATTTGAATTTGAATGTTTTCCCTCTCTTTATGATTTTGTGATGTCATGCTGACATCATCAAAATCCATACTTTTACTTGAATTTGAAACCATCATAAATTTTATATCCAATCTCCGTTCTTGATGAAATGAACGCCATTGGAAAGCTTTTGACGACCTCTTTCATTTGGAATCCATTGTCAAATACTTTTGAGATGATTAATTTTTCACCCTTTTACGACCTTTGGTCTCAGTTTGACCAAATTTTGACCAGTCGTAATTTTTGCACTTGAACTCCAATTTTGCTCGTTCGAGTTATGTTGGAGTCAAAATTGTGAACACTTTGTAATGATGTTGATTCTTGGAGCATTGGGGACATTTTACTTTTCAGTAATTTTTATGCCCTAGATCAAGCCTCCCCACTGAAGAGCTTTCAGACCTTCGAAAGTTTGGATTACTCAGAAAGAAGGTGAGGGTATAGTTCCCTCACTTTACCAATCTCCATCCATCTTGCCTTTCTTCGATCCATCCCCTTCAATCCCACTCGGAGGTATTCAACTAGTCCTCTTCATGAAGTTCTGACATTCCTATCTAGGATAACATCTTCTGGCAATTCTGACATATACTCTGGTGAAAGATCATCAACTCATGGAACCTGAACACTGATGTCTTCATCCAAGATCATTGGAGGTTCATATAACTTCAGATTCTCAACATTGACAAGTGAGTAAATTTGCATGTATGGAGGAAGATTAAGGTGGAAAGCATTGGTACCAATCTTCTCCAAGATCTCAAAAGGACCATACATGATAGGCTTGAGCTTCCTTCCTTCACCTTGCATTCTTTCCTCGATGATATGTAACCAAACTCTATCACCAACTTGGAATTGGTGATCAATGCGATGCTTATCATGGTGAGCCTTGTATTTTGCTTGGCTCTGCTCCAATTGAGCTTCTACTGCCTGATGGATTGCTTGGACCTTCTGGATGAACTTTAAAGCCTTTTCTGCATCATGATGTCCATCTACAACATCGTCCTTCCCAAAAGAAAAATCCATTGGTGTCTTAGGCAAGTAACCGAAGCAAGTCTCAAAAGGAGACCTCTTTGTAGAAGAGTGTGTCGCATGGTTGTAAGCATGTTCTACATAGTGAATACTTTCATCCCATAACTTAGGATGCTTGCTATAGTAACCTCTAAGTAGATGCACAACTATCCTGTTCACTACCTCTGTCTGTCCATCAGTTTGCTGATGGAAGGCTATAGTCTTCTTTAGCTTGGTGTCCATCAGTCCCCACAAAGATGACCAAAATTCCCCTAAGAATCAAGAATCTCGATCTAATACAATAGAAGTGGGTAACCCAAAATGAACCCATACATTTTGAAAGTACAAATGAGCTGTCAGTTTAGCAGTAACTTGCTTTTTACAAGGCATTAAAATACACATTTTGCTGAACCAATCAACTACTACATACAAATAATCATGACCCTTCCTAGACATAGGTAAACCTCCCACAAAGTCCATAGACACACTTTCCCATGGACGGGATGGTACTGGTAATGGTGTGTACAAACCCAATTTCCTGTTACTTGGTTTGCTAGTTGCACACATTACACATCCTTTTATATACTTGGTGACAGTTTCCTACATATGAGGCTAGTAACAATATTTTTGCAATTGGGCTAATGTCTTACTTACCCCAAAATGTCCTGCAATCAAAGAGGTGTGTGCTTCTCGGATTACATGTGCATGTTCATCTTTAGGAATGCATAGTTTTCCCAAGTGGTACAACAAACTATCTTGCACATAGTAATTTTTCTCTTCCACATGTTTACCCTGGATTAAAGCTACATAGATATCCTTAAATTTCTCATCATTATCATATTGTTCCTAAAAACTTTCATGAACCATAGAACTATTTTGAAGGATTATCAAAGCATTCTGAACAAGAGGTCTAGATAGCATATCTGCTACTTTGTTATGGGAACCCTTCTTATACTTAATCACCAAATGAAACTGTTGTAGAGAACCCATCCACCTAAAGTGCCTACTTTGTCGCAACTTAGATTGTGAGTGCAAATATTGTAGTGGCTGGTGATCGGTGTGGATTACAGTTTCTTTTTCCATTAAGTAATGTTTCCATTTTGTAACACTCTGAACTAAAGCATAAAGTTCTTTATCATATGTAGGATAGTTACTTACTGCTCCTAAAATTTTTTTAGAGTGGTAACAGATTGGTTTACCTCCTTGCATGAGTATAGCTCCCATGGAAAACCCGCTCGCATCTGTCTCAATCTCAAATGGTTGATGTAGATCAGGTAGAGATAACACTAGTGTAGTGCTCAACTTTTCCTTTAAAGTTTCAAAAGCCTTTTATTGTGGACCTCCCCACTGAAAATTTGAGTTGGTACTGGTCAATGCGTGCAACGATGATGCAATAAAAGAGAAGTTTGCAATGAATTTCCTCCAGTACTGAACTACACCTAAGAAACTCTTGAATTTTGTAACTGTACTTGCCTTAGGCCATTTTACAATACATTCGACCTTCGTAGGGTCTACTTTCAATTGACCATTCCCTATGACATAGCCTAAGTACACTAAGGATGTCTTTGCAAATTCGCATTTTGACATCTTTACATAGAGTTTTTCTTTTCTCAGTACATCAAGTACTTTCTTTACATGAATTACATGATGATCCCAAGACTTACTGAATACAAGAATATCATCTAAATAGACTATGACAAAATCATCAATAAAGGGACGGAAGACATCATTCATGACTCTCATAAATGTAGCTGGTGCATTACAAAGCCCAAATGGCATGACCAACCACTCAAAAAGTCCCTGTTTTGTCTTAAAAGCAATTTTCCAAATATCACTTTCTGCAATTCTTATTTGATGATATCCACTACGTAAGTCTAGCTTAGTGAAATAAATTGCATGTTTCAACTGATCAAGTAAATCATCAATTCTAGGAAGAGGGTACTTGTTCTTTACCATTATCTTGTTCAGAGCCCTGTAGTCAATACACATTCTCCAAGTCCCATCTTTCTTTGGAACCAACACAATAGGAGAACCACAAGGAGAAGTACTAGGATGAATAACTCCTTTCTCGACCAGCTCTTGAACTTGCTTCTTGGTTTCTTCATTTTGCAACACTGATAAGCGGCACATGCCAATATTAGGAAGTGGTGCATCTTGCTGCAACTAGATCTCATGTTGTATCTCTCTCTTAGGAGGCAATCCTTTTGGTTCCTGAAACAAGTCATCATAAGCGGAAACAACTTTGACCATTTCAGCCTTATGTTTTGGATCACATCCCTTAAATGCCTCAGATGTTTCATCTTCTTTGGCTTTTACAATCATCAATACAAAATTCTTACTAGAGTTGACTAACCTTTTCATCTGACCAGCATTAACTAGTGCCAGATTAGTCTTAACCTTATGTGCCCGTACAATGTATTCAATTTTATCTTTAAACAGATGATACTTATTTCCCCCCCTATAGAAGATAGCTTGTCGATCATACAAATAGGGATTCCCAAGTACAAGACCACAAATATCTAAAGGGACTACATCAGCTTCTACCTCATCCACAAAGTTTGCAGTGATAGCAAATCTTAACTTGCATTGTTTAGTTACTTGTAACTGTGCATCATTGCAAACCCATCCAAGAGGATATGGTTTTGGATGAGGTGTTGTAGTCAAGTTAAGCTTTTTAACAACTTCTTCAGATATCAAATTAACTTGAGAACCCATGTAAAATAGTGTATCAACCTTAGTATGTTTAATAAAAACTCGAATGTGAAATAATTCATTCCTTTGCTTATCATTCTTAGGAGAAGATTCTTTACTTGTACTTGCACTTATACTAGAAGAACTTGTAGCTGATGAAAGAGATATACCTTTTCCTTTACCTTGAATCCCAGTAGCAACAATCTTTGTCTCATCTTCGGAGTCAGATCCAAAATCTTGTTGAGTTATAGCAGTAGTCTTTTGTTTGCCTTTGTTTCCACCAAATTGCTTCGGCCTCTTTTTAGGATGCAGCTTCCAACACTTAGAATCATCATGCCCTTCTTTCTTGCAATGTGAGCATGTGGGTTTCTCACCCTCTTTCTTTACTATTGCTGTCTTTTTACCCTTTCCTTTTCCTTTGGACTTTTCCTCAGACTTAGATGGTTTTTTTATCAAACTTATCAATGAAAGTGCCCTTACCCCTTGATTCTAAATGTGTTGCTTGGACACATACTTCATCCAAATTACAAGGATTTAGGACGAGAATAGAATGCCTTAGGTAAGAATGAAGACCACCTATGTACTTGAGTAAAGTGTCTTGGGTATATAATGGGACATTTAATGAAATAGCCTTTTTACGAAATTCATGGGTGTAATCCTGGACAGATTGACCTTTCCCTTGCCTAAAATGTTGCCAGTTCATCATTAACTGCTGCATATGGCCTAGGGGGTAGAATTGCTTCTTTAAAGCAGTAACAAATTAAACTTACCATGCTGTGAAGTTTCATCCCAAGACCTACTCTCCCACCAAGTTAAGGCTACACCACCTAATTGAAGAGTGGCTAACTAAATTCTATCAACATCATCTACAAGGTTTTGAACTCTATAGTAGACTTCTACTTGCTGAATCCAGTCATGTAGTTTTTCGGCATTTAACTCCCCACAATATTTTGGCAAGTCAAACTTTACATCCAACTTGATTCCAGGCTTATGTCCACCCTTAAAAATATTAGAAGACTCAGAATGGGTAGAAGAAGGAGAAGAGGGGGGAGAAGGAGATGAGGGAGAAGAAGGAGAAGATGGAGGTGTCTTTGGCGGATTATGATCATCGCCTTACTTTTTCCCTTTATCCTTTCGAGCTATACGTCTTCGCATCTTCTCTTCTCTTTCTTGTACCAAAACTTCTACCATTTTTTGCAAATTTTGAAGAGTCTTCTAAATACTCTTATCTTGAAAAGCTTGTCCACCACCTTCATCTGCCATTTGTGATGATGGTTTAGTCCTTCGTTTTCCAATCTAAGGATTGTATTCCTTGAGCTTTCCTTCGCCTTTCTGAATCTTGGATCTTGTGAGCATTCAAATTTGTAATACTAGTCCAACAAAAGCTCTGATACCAAATTGGATCTAATTAGGATCTAGGACTATTACAGAGGAATGCTTAACATTATTACATAAAGTAAAATTTCAAAGCTTTAATTAGCAAATTAACACAACTTAAATGCTTAAATGAACAAAGCATAAAAAGGTAATGACTGAAAGAAAGAGAGTAGAGAGACATAAGACAAAACACGATTGATAACGAAGTTCGTTCGGGAAGGACTACGTCTCTGGGTCCAGCTCCAATAGGGGGACCGATCCGATTTGCTCCAAAATCAATTACAAGTGTTCAAGATCTTCCCTTCAAGCACAATTGCAACATTACTCTCCAATGTGCAGAAATAATCATCAAGTCTCCAAGATCATAATCTCCTTCTCATCACCTGGATACTTTTCCAAAGCCTACTACCCCCATTTTATACATCAAATTTAGCCAAAAATGGGCTAAAACAATTAACCAACATAATCTCCCATTTTGATTATATATTTCAAATTTTCCCCTTTTACCATTATTTTGTAATGATCTCACACCAAAATTAAGGGTTTGTTTTCAACAAATACCCTTATTTAAATAAGATTGGGCAGATTTGTTATGCATAGATAACAACTCTTCCCTTAATATTCTATATACCATAAATAGCCCATTGGTTGGCCATAGTTTTAGGAGGCCAATGGTTAGGAGTTCAGCTCCCATTATCTCATTCCTATAATTCAAATTAAATAGCTATTTTAATTTGAATTTGAATGTTTTCCCTCTCTTTATGATTTCGTGATGTCATGCTGACATCATCAAAATCTATACTTTTACTTGAATTTGAAACCATCATAACTTTTATATCCGATCTCTGTTCTTGATGAAACGAATGCCATTGGAAAGCTTTTGATGAGCTCTTTCATTTGGAATCCATTGTCTAATACTTTTGAGATGATTAATTTTTCACCCTTTTATGACCTCTGGTCCCAATTTGACCAAATTTTGACTAGTCATAATTTTTGCACATGAACTCCAATTTTGCTTGTTCGAGTTATGTTGGAGTCAAAATTGTGAACACTTTGTAATGATGTTGATTCTTGGAGCATTGAGGACATTTTACTTTTCAGTAATTTTTATCCCCTGGATCAAAATGAGATCTTTCCTTTTTTGGATCATTTTTTCCTTTTCCACTACTATTTGGTAATATTAGTTTTGTATTTTTTTTATGAATGCATAACTAAACTTTAATATTTTAATCAGAGGTTAATATTTCAAGAATAATCTAGAAGTGGTTCACAACAATTTCTCATATAAGAAGAGACATTTTTTGTAATTGAATTTTCTTGAAAAGTATGTACCTAATAAATTTCTAAGAGAATAAAGTCAGTATGACACAATGGGTGGAGGAGATGGTACAATGGAAGAACTTCTTATAGATTATGGGATATGTTATAATGGAGGAGATGGTATGACTAAATGCTTATTATAATCATTAATATAAGATATTGTCTCTCCAAGGAGGTGGTGAAGTTTGTAGAGGCATGAGGATCTTACTAAATCTAGTTCAAACAACAAACCTACATTTGGGTATTCGGGTTTACCCCACAACTATATGTACTCCCAAGGGTTTGTCGTGACAGTATCATATTGATAGATTTTTGTCAATAGGTTCTAAAGGTGTAGCAATTATTCAACATGAAGAGGATTACAATGATGCATTATCCTAAAACCTACACAAGTTATAAGCGCACCCTCATGGAAAGATCTAAAACATAAACTAGGTGATTGACAATGAGCTAAGCCCCCTTGGTCTATAAAAGTTATACCTAGAGTGTGACAATCTTAATCCAAAGCAAATAATTGAGAAGGCCATGCCCAAGTTTGAAGATTATCACACGCATGACCTAGAAGATTATTAGAAAAATTAATAGGATGATTTTGAGGTCTAGCGAAGACAATACCAACATCTAACCCAAGGTTATATGATCATCTATGGGTTGAGGTCATTCTTGAAGCAATTTTTAGACACAAGAGATGTAGACGCATAATTCAAGGATAAAGGTGTAGATAAAATAAGCCTCCCTCTGATCGATTGGAGACCCTAGAGGATTTTGCTATTTCAAAGATGTGTTAAAAGATGTGGTGGAATGGAGTTGCACCTATTTTTCTAAGGTGCTCCTCACAAGTGAGTGTTTGGATAAGTCAACAACTCATCTAGTATATATGGTCCCCCACTAATGGATGAAATTTCCCAAAAATACAAACATTTCACTTAAAGGAAAAGGAAAGAAGGGTGAGTCTTTTTACCAACCCAACCCCCTATAGAAAACCCTAATTGAAGAAATTATGAAGAAGAGAGGGGAATGCTTGGATCACTCTAAAAAATTAGCATCTACAACATAGGCATACTCAATAACATCAATCTAGATGAAGAGGTAGAGGTTAAGGTAGACATACCATAATAAATGGCCAAATAGACAAAAACATTTAAAATGATTTTGGTTTATGAAAGATTGCCAATGGTCCAAGAATGCTCCTACATGAGTTGGCGATCTTTGGGCTATTATGGAATTGATGATCAATTCTTAACATTTAGGTGTGTTGGGTTTTTTTAGCTACTTAGTTATGACATCAAAACTTGCAGCTACCACTTCGGAAATATGTCTCTTTCTAATGAAGGTTGAGGTAGACATGGCCCTTACAATGTGTTAATAAAATATCTTCACAAACTAATTATCGAGCTTCTACTTAATACAAATACGATTCTCTCTATACAAGATATATGTCACTTCTTTATACATCTAATTTTGTAATTGCAAAGGTTGAATTTAAATTAACCAATAAAGAAATGGATCAATTAAATTATTTATCCATCTCAAGTTCATTTAGTTATCCATTGTAATCCATATGGTTCCAATTAACTTGATATTGTTCTCATGAGTCATTTTGTCTAGCATTGAAATTATGGATGCACACTCTTCCAAATTATAGTCAATATATTGGGCATTATAGTAACTAGGTCCAAATCAATAATTATCTCACATAATACTTAAGTATATGAAATGGAAATATATTAACATGACAACCAATTGCAAGTTTAGTGAACAACTCTCAATCTATGTTACATTAACATAAGATTTATAAATATTGTAATAAAGACCAATCATGAATGGACTCCTATGATCTATCTTCACATTCTTGCATTTCTTATTGAATTCACTCATTTATATATTAAGACTTCAACCAAAGCTATCTTAAATATAAATAAAAATATTTAATGTAAGGAGTGGGCCACCATAATCACTAACTTTGATAAACATGAACTTGCGGAACTGTACCAAAAAAATCATATCAAAGACAACAGTTTTAAAATAGATTCTCTTAGAAAATTTATCATCTAAGACTTATTGTCAACAAAGTGAGCACATCATTTACTTTCTCTTCAAATACCGACTGCGTATGGTACTCATAGGTTTGTGTTGTTTCATCAAATATTCCCTTGGTTTTAAGACCAAACCATTTCTTGACGCTTGCACTAATATATAGCAAGGATGAAGACATAAAATAGTTGATTTTTTTCAAGAATAGCCATTTAGTTATGAGTATTATAACTTTAAACATCCCCAAGTCAATAAATCAATTTTCTTGATAAATAATATTTATGAATAAGCATATTCATTTGCTGGCCCAATTTTGTCATGACCCACTATTCTATTTATGAAAATAATTGATTCATAAAGTTATTTTTATGTGGCTCAAAGATAAACATTTCTTCTTCTTACTTAACTATAATTATATAAACATTGTTATATGTGTTCTTCTTTATTCTTCCAATAATATGTTGGCATAATTTTTCTTATCATTTCAACATACCCATCTCTGTAACAATTTAAAAGGAACGTTGATAGATTTCCCGTAGCATTAACAATTATCTCCTACTTATCAATTATTTATCTTCAATATACTTATCTAGTTTCCTCACTTAGAAAATTTCCAACAATGACTGAATTGTGGGCGATAGCACGTAGACGAATCAATAGTCTGAGTTTCTACAATGGTCCAAAATATTGGTCAAATGCCATCCCTATCTGAGTCATCAAAATTTCTATCAGCATTAAAGGGGTCTGGCTGTGCAGAGACAATCTGAAATATTTGTCAGCCCATGTGCAGAGAGAATGGACCACCCATCTCTACCGCATGATGTTTCCTTGCCAAGAATACATTTTGATCAATTGGGAACTCTTTAAACATATCTATTTATATTTTGACCAGGATAAAAATGGATAGAGCACCATTTTAGAATCACTTTCATCCCATCACGCGTGCTCTCTTTTTTTTTTTTTTTGAGCTATTATATTTGATCCTTATCACCATCGTGCGAGGAATTAGCTCTTGGGCCAATCAATATCAAGAAATACTGTAATTATCAATATCATTACATGGCTTAGTTAATTCATCGACTTGGACAGATTAACAAAATCAATATTTGCAATCGATCTGATTCCAAGAACTAGTTAATCACTATGTATAACATAAAGCATTTAAAGGTCAAAGTCAATTTTTTACATTAATTGTTTACACATGTTAAATCTGTAATCTCAGTGTTGGTCAATATAATTCAGTCAATTCGAGCACATTAGAATTACCAAGCCTTTTCTTTTTCTTCTGTTTTCTTTTTTTGTGTTTTTGTTGCTTGACCATGCTCCCTTTCTACATTTTTTTTTTCTCTCCTTTCCTTGGCATTATTTTTTCCTTTAGTGGTTTTCTCATTGATTTTTCATTGTGGTTTTTGTGTAAGTTAGTTTTCTTTGTTATTTCATAGAGTTCTAGCTCATCTAAAACTTCGGTTCATCTTATGGAAATTTTGGTTGTCATCATAGTTGCAGACATCATGGTAAGCTCTATAGTGTGGTTATCTCTCTACAGGGTTCAACTCTATGAGCTGCTCTTCACCTTCATTCTTCACTTGGTCCTACTTGGAGGCCATTAATGGGGGTTGCCTTTAGATTTAAGTATTAATATATAATGGTGGTTGGAGCTTTGGCTTTACTTTATACTAATTATAATTTTCCAAGCTCGAGTAATGGTGATGAGAGCATTTTGAGTTTTCTCTTGCAGAATTTCATGTATTCAAAAGATTAAATGTTTTCTAATCAAGTGGTTAAATTTGGTCCATCTTACGAAATTTTTGCTTGTCATTGTAGTTGTAGACATCATGGTTAGCTCTACATTTTGGTTATCTCTCCATAGGGTTCAACTCTCTGAGCCGCTCTTCATCTTCATTCTTCACTTGGCCCTAATTGGAGGCCATTAATGGGGGTTTCTCTCAGGTTTAAGTATTAATGCACAATGGTGGCTGGAGCTTTGGCTTTAATTTTTACTAATTAATAAATTTCCAAGCTTGGGTAATGGTAACGAGATTATTTTGAGTTTTCCCTTGCAGAATTTCATGTATCCAAAAGTTTAACTGTTATCTAATCAAGTGGTTAGATTTGGTTCATCTTATGAATTGGTTCTCATCATAGTTGTAGACATCATGGTTAGCTCTACATTTTGGTTATCTCTCCATGAGGTTCAACTCTGTGAACTACTATTCACCTTCATTCTTCATTTGGCCCTATTTGGAGGCCATTAATGGGGGTTGCTCTTAGGTTTAAGTATTAATGTACAGTGGTAGTTGGAGCTTTGGCTTTAATTTCTACTAACTAATAAATTTCCAAGGTCGGGTAATGGTAACAAGAGCATTTTGAGTTTTCTCTTGTAGAATTTCATGTATCCAAAAGTTTAAATGTTTTCTAATCAAGTGGTTGAATAACACATTCAAAGTTAACCATCACATGTGTCATGATCCAAGAAAGTAATTAGCATTAATGGCACTAGATTCAGCTAATCGTTGGTGGTTGGTATTTATAGAACTTTGGTTTCAAGCATACCTATTGCTTTTAGGTGACCAATTCAAATACTTCAATAGTATAGCCATTGAAATAAATGTTATATGTTCAATTGGATAAGTATTGTGTTTTATCTTGGGTTAAACTTAGTTTATATGATGGTTCCTTTGGTCTCTAAACCTTTAGAGTTTCTGTTTGGTTTCTTGCAAAGGTAATAACGCTCCAATGGAGGGTATAAAATTTTCTTGGTATTTTTCTTGTTAAGTAATGTTTTCATGCAATGTTTTAGACTTTGGACTTTTGGTACTCTATTAAGACATGATAACTTTGTTAGAACATGTTGATAACCCCATAACCCAAGGCCTAGAATACTCTTAAATTATTAAAAATGATATTTTTATTATGTTAACACCATGACTGATTATAACCCAATTATGTGGGTGGAAAAAGGATGTTTAATAGATTCACCATCATCATCCGTTGGGACTAATATGGAATTTGGGACCTCCACAACTACTTGGAGGAAGATCAAAGTTTAAAGGGAGATTGATAAATTCCCATTAATGATGAAGTACTAAAAGGATAAAGTGCTTGGGGCCACCAAGATTGAGACAAAACTAAAGAAATTCACTAATATTGATGTTAATGAATAGTGTAAGGTTTGAAAATTATGGACAACAACAAGTCCTATAAGGACAAAAAAAATCCCACCACTCTATGTTTCTCCTAGTTTAGACTTGACCATTATAGTTACTTCACCAATTCCTTCTATTGCCTAGAGATGATAACCCTCTTCACGAAGCACTATAATCACATTAATTGGATGGTGGTTCTACCAACAAGTGAACATTGGACATATTTTGACATTGACTCAGTGCAGATTGTGTTTTAGATCTTGAACTTGGGGAACCAAGACTTAGTGAAGAATTAACTTTAAATGAAGAAATAATTGGAAGAGCATAAAGAAAAGGCTTGGAATTGGTTGACCACCCACTGGTTAAAGAAGCCCTAGAGGGATGTAAAGAAAATGTCAATGACCACCCCCTAATGCAATTTAATCTAGACCATTAATGATAGAATCTATTTCCTATACAAGGTCTTTAGCAAAACTAGTGCCAAAGAATTCTCCTTATATATATATATATTAATTCCTACGTGACATTGCAATGTCAAGGTGTGGTTTGGATGACCCACCACTATCTCTAGCCACATCAACCAATAATTTA
The DNA here is from genome assembly GCA_028749045.1 of Cupressus sempervirens. Taxonomy (NCBI): domain Eukaryota; kingdom Viridiplantae; phylum Streptophyta; class Pinopsida; order Cupressales; family Cupressaceae; genus Cupressus; species Cupressus sempervirens. Next base: position 91,151,186 of record CM053787.1, on the reverse strand, counting down.
AAGGCTTAAAGGAGCACATGTGCCTCTACATTACATCATATGTGGTGTGGATCATAGTAAGGCATGCCCCTGATCACCAAGGATTGAGAATAGAGGGAGTGATAAAAAAATTCATACAAAAATCCTTTATGATGACAACACTACTCTCAACTATTTTTTGATGATTTCATTGTCAAATTTTGTTAGGAAAATGATCGCTTCATTTATGTGTGAATGCTCACTATCACTAGTGATATAGGATATTGTCTCTCCAAGGAAGTGATGGAGTTTACAAAGGTTGACGATGTTACTAAATCAAATTCAAACAACAAACCTACATCTATATATTTGGGTTTACCAAACAACAATATCTTCTCCCAAGGATTCATAATGATCATATTATGTTGCTAGGGTTATGTTAATAGACTCTGGAGGTGCATCAACTATTCAACACAGAGAAGATTACAACGATGTGTTTTCCTCTAGCATGTGGAAGTTATACATGCACCCTCATCACCTCTCAAAGAGTTGAAAATGAACCAAGTGCCCTTATACTACAACATTTTTACTTCTAGTGGGGCAATTTTGACCCAAAGGGAAGGACTAAGAAGGCCATATCCAAGTCCCGCAATTATGACACGTACAACCTCATGTATAATTCTCATATGCATTAGGATGTGGATGCAGATTCAAGGATAAAGGTTCATTTAAAATAAGACTCATGTCGTGGACTAGGATGTGCAAGAGGATTTTACTATTGAGGGTTTGTCAATAATGTGGTGGAAAGGAATCATGCCTATTTTTCTTAGGTGTGCTTAATGAGCGCACGTTTGGATAATTATATGACCCATCCAATTGTATATTGCCCCCAGTGTTGGATGAAACCGTCCAATGGTACTAACACTAAGATTAAGAAAAGGGTAAGTAGAGTGAGTCTCCTACCTATCCCAATCTGCTATAGAAAACCCCAACACAACTAATCATGAAGAAGATAAGGAAGGATGTAGATCAATTGTGAAAGTTATCATTTGCATCAAAGATGGGAGTAATTATCATTCTTGAGGCCACAATTGGAATCACACTCATTAGCATCAATATAGAAGATGATGCAGAGGACAAGGTAGATATGATGTTACAATGACCAAAATGGTAGAAACCAAAAATATGTTTGGGTGATCTTGAAGATTTCCAATGATGCATAGTTGGTGATCTTTGGGCTACTATGGAATTGATGATAGGTTCTTAACATTTAGGTGTGTGGGGTTTTTTTAATTAGTTAGCAACAACATGAACACTAGCCAACATTGGTAACACGTCTCTTTCTAGCCAACATTTGACCTAATGGGTAGAAGTTTAACTATGGAAGATTCTAGAGGCAATGATTTTGGGAACTAAATTTTTTTTTAAATTGAAAATAATAGAATATTCATCATAGCAATCTAATTTGGAGGTGAAGTAGAAATACATTTGAGAAGAAAAGAGGTAAAGCTATGATGATAAATTACCATGTCATATTATTAATAGACCTTAAAGGGTCAAAATTTAGTGATGCAACATACATAGTCACTTCATTGTTGGATATAGGGGTCTATTTATCTTCAATTTCTTCTTAAGAAATGAACTACTACCATAAGTTTTCTCTGAACATTTGTTTTAGTTTGCACCTCCTTTGCCTATTGGATTATTCTCCCACATGAAAATGAAATATATTAACATGACAATCAATAGCTAGATTAGATAGATAACTTTTAGTTTATTTTACATCTTGACATAAGATTTATAAAAAATTAATAGATGACAATTCTGAATGGAACCCTATAATCCATCTTCATATTCTTGCATTTCTTAAAATGAATTCACTAATTTATATATTTAGACTTCAACTGAAAATATCCTAAATTAAGAAAATATGTAAGGAGTGGATTGTTAGATTCACAAATTTTGATATACATGAACTTGTGGAATTGTATGAGCTTTTTTTCATATCAAAGGTTTAAAAAAATTGAAATAGATTCTCATAAAAAAATTCTCATTTAAAACTCTTATTTTCAACAAAGAGAACTCACCATTTAGTCTCTCTTCAAATACTAGTTGTGAATGGTACTCACATATTTATGTTGTTTCATCAAAAATAACTTTAGTTTTAAGGTCAAACTATTTCTTCATGCTTGCAATAGTATATAAAAAGTACGAAGTCATGTAAAATAGTTTAATTCTCAACACTAGCCATTTGATTATGAATTTTATCACTTTAAACATCCCCAAGTCAATAAATTGATTTCATTGATATAATTCTTTTTATGAATAAACACATTTATTTGTTAGTCTAATTTCATCACGATCCACTATTCTATTCATGAAAATAATTTGTTCTTGTTGTGGTTTCACAACACATACCCCATTTTTTACTTTGAAAATGGGGGCCCCCTTTTATTTCTTGGCTCACAATAGTTTTCTCCACAAAATAGGATATCTTTCGTGGCACCTTGGAGAGTAAAACTACTATAACATAGGTCAAGGAGTTAGGTAAGTTCATGTCATTCAAGATCTGGCAAGTGGGAGAAGTAATATTTTGCACCAAGGCACAAGTGCACACCTTGAGCACTAGTGCACCTGTGCAAGGTGTGTTGCTTCCCCTTCTCCACATTGGCATGGAAGTGTCAAGGTGTGCACCTTGCACATGTGCACACCTTGAAGATGTGGACACATGTGCACGTTGATAAGGTGCACACTCTACACAATTTTTCACACCCACACCTACAAATAGAGGGACCCCAACCCAAGTGTGCTCATTGTTATTAATGAGATTCCAGTCATCACACCCTTTTAATCTCCTCATCTCTTGAATGCAAAACTTCAAGGTAAAGGCCAGCTCATGTAAATGAGGAAACCCTCACTACATGTGCACCTCCCAAATGCAAAGACCACGATACAAATAATAAAATTTGCATAACACCATGTGTGCAATTGCACACCTAGTGCACTTGCGATGGTGCACAACTACGCATACCCCAAAACACCTCTCCCCACTTGCTAGTCCTATGTGCACTAGTTCACCCTACATAATTGTGCAAGGTGTGCACCTTGTACTTAGTTATTTATCATAGTCTTTCAATTTTTGCCAGTTTTGTCTAGTTGTTAGGCATCCTTTTGGCCCTCGGGAAACATTACACTAGTGTTTGTCATTTGTGTAGGTTACATGGCTTAATCATATTTTGTAGTAGCTAAGATCACACCTAAACTAGTGACCTTCAAATTCTAGGGAGAACCTGAGAAGTCAAGGTTCGTAGACTTGCATTTTGAAATCTAAGTTACAGAACTTGGACATATAGATTGAAATGAATTCCTCGTACTATGTAACCAGCCCCATCAAAGATCAGAGATGATCTTGGAACTTATCCAAAGTGGTTTGGTGAAAGTAGCGTCACCAAAGGTGTCAATGCAACCCTCAAAATCGATCATAACACTATAAAAGAATTATGTACCCGAGGAGAAGGTGGTCAAGAGTATAAATTGAGAAATTTTCATGGATATCTAGCTAGACAATATAGAGATGGTCTTCAACCTACCTTTCATTGATTAATATCAAAAGAAGATATGACATCATGGACAGATGGTATAGAGAGAACAAACAAGAAGTGAAAGATTTGATGAAAGACAAATACCTAATCACTAGGACCCCTCATAATAGGAAAGAAAGAAAAGTGGACATGACATGAGGGTACATGATTAATGATATTGGATATTGCATCGTTCTCTTGAGCAAGGTGATGAGACTTCTTTTTGCCAGCCATTTGGAGACTTTGATAGTTTATTTCATATAAACAATTAGGAGAAGAACCATTAAGATTGACTGGGGCACTATCGTTAGTTTCTCATTTTAGTTTCTCTTTGGATGAGAAACTAACTTCAATCCAGATAGACCCACAATTTTATATGACATCATATGTGGTCTACTTGCTGCCAGCCAGGACAGTAAATTATCCAGGTCGGTGAGCAAGGAAAGTATGCAAGATTGCAATGTGTGGCCACATGTTGTGTACCTGTAGTCAGTAAAATAAAACCTCCTAGATAAGAGCCTTGAGTAAAGATTAGTTAATGATGCCTTTATCTTCACCATAATCTAATTCATAGAAGGGGATTATGCAAAGCGGCTATCCATGCAGACTGCAACTAGAGTAATACATGTGGGAGAATACTTCATTTATGTTAGTGAACAGATTGTCCTTCAAGAAAAATGCCTGCAAATCTAACCCTGAATTCCCAAGTGAAAGGACTAATCAGCACCAACAGTTGGATTGATTATCATTGGATTGATAACCTTCCTCTGAATTTTATCAGGTACAGCTCCCCGTGTGAGATATCCAATGAATCAAGTATGGATGCTTTTGACCGGAAAGCACAAAAGGATTTCAAACACCTATCCATAAATACAACATAGATGCGTAAACTTTAATGACTGAAAAGAAAGAAAGTAGAATACAACAGATTACACAAAGTTCATTTACTATATATTACATTACAAAAGACAAAGATCAAAGGAACCATTTCCATTCTCCCGAGAAAAGAAGAATCAAAGCTTCAAAGAGATCTTGATATCAAAACATGTTCAGAAAATGATAACATCAGATGCACTTCAAGAAAACTAAAAGTCACGAAAATATAACCATCAGTGGAAAGTAAACTGCCTAAACACAAAGTTTTAGTTGCAGCCATCTTTCAAATCTCCCTTCTTTAAGATGTAAAAGACAACATAGTTCTTATTACACACTGCATCAGATTTACTATTTAGAAGAAAATGAAAACCCTCTCCCATACATTACATTTTGAAATCAAATTTCCCTCTAATAACTAACACAAAGTTTAGCCAAATAAAGCTCTGTTCTGCTACAGCTCCAAAGTCTGCCTTCTCCCAGAGGACTGGAAAATCTGCCCCCTACAGTAGCATAAAATCTCCTTCTTGGAAAGGAAAGATGGAACCCGCTGCATTGCTGCTGCTGGTCTATTTATATTTTTTGCTGTCGGTTCCTGTTCTGTTTCGGGTAACTGATTCTTGAAAGAAATTGTCTCTTTCTTTCTTCTTATACTTTTACATGTGCATAAGATTTAATTTACAATTAAACACTTTATTATAAATCATTTTTAGCAACGTAACGGCTTCTTTTATATGAAATGGGCAGTCATCTTCAGATTTGCATTCAGTTAAGAAATGAGTAATAACACCTGTTTAAATGAACCTCTGCACCTTGCATAGTAATCTCCACGTGTCATTGCTTGCTGGCATCACATCTTCGCCAACCTAATGTCTTTCCTTTTCATAATGAACAATTATTAAACTTATAACATCATCAAAGCTGCTATTTAATCGGGCTTAACAGACTTATTCAGATTTCTCATGTTTTAAGCCCCTCTTAACATGTGTCTAAAGACAGATGTCAAATATTTGTTAGTTCGGGTAGTTCTTGACATGGGATCATATTAATACCCGACTTAGAGAATCTTATGTTTTCTCTTGAAACAAGCCGATGTAGGAATTTCCAATCTGTTACAGGATATGTCACGAGTTTGAGTTTCTCTGTTCGTATCAATAAATGACAATCTATCTACGTATCTCTTAAGTCCCGACCTCCATGATAATTTGAACTAAGTATTTACAATAGCTCAATCTATTTCTCCAATGCCTACTTCAAAATGTATAATATCAATAAATATTGCCTTTCCATGGCTCAAGCATCCTGTTGAATTGTGTGTTGTCGGCATCCCAAACGTGAGGATCGGGTTTTTTAATTTGCGTATGTCGATAACAGTTACCCTTTGTGTAGAATTGACAAAGAACCGGTACTCCTCACATTTCTATTTATCTTAAGCAGCTGTGCTTGAATATAATCTATTTATTTCACATGAATTCGGGATTCTGAGTCGTGTGAGGATGCATTTAGTGACAAACCCTTGCACATTTCTTACTCATCATCGGGGGTGTCCGACCAAACACTTAATGCATTGTTGACGTCGATTAACATATTTCTGCACATTGGGAAAAACCGTAAGCTATATCAATCCTGCACAATCCCCTCTTAAACCCGCGGGTCTTCATGATTTTGCCATTGTCGCTCACCAAATGTGCAAATCAAGTCTCCTCCGCATATAAAGAAAAATGAAAGACAGGTCTGCATGAACAGCAACCATAGGTATTACTTGCATTGATGGAACTCGACCTTTGTTTCATGCCGCAGATTATTCCTTTGAACCACGATAACGATAATCATTGCTGTTGGATTCCAACCAGCCAATCGATGAGGTTGTGAAATGGGAAAGATGATGGTTTATGAGGAAACCCGCTTTTCAATTAATCAAACCCGATGACTATGCCACAATAGCCATCTCATATTTGTGATTCTCTACGCAGATCATTGGCCATTATGTTAATGAGCCCGATCTTGCATGATTATCACCTTTCCACTGTCTGGCGCCGGTGAATGTTCTTGTGGCAGCACTCATCATTATTGTTCCTTTGCTGTCGCAGACTCAGTTAGACACGATGCTATAGATCACCGAAAATTGTTTTATGTAATTAGAGATCAGAAGTGCTTTAATGTTGTAACATCTAGGTACAAATGAATGTCACACCAGGCTCGATATTTCTTATGGAGGCATTGAGCAATTTCATTATAATTTCTCCAGCAAATACAATACACTGCCAATGCCGTCAGCATGGAGTTTCATTTGGTCAAACAGTTAGCACATGTTCTTCATCATAAGTGTTGCAAGTATGTTGTATACTTGCTCATGGGTTGCAAGAAGGTAATGCCACCGTGTTATAAGTATATCCTTTGATTCGAACCTTTAATTATATCCATGTGCCAAACCCTTTGTACGATTCTAAAATTCTTTAAGATCCCGTGACCCTTTGAGTTATCAGAACTTCCCCAAACTTCTGAAATTGACTCCTTGAATCAGGTTTCGAATCTATGAAGACCATAGTTATCTTCAAATGTAGGTATTCAAACTAGTTTGAACCTAGTCATTCTGAATCCAATTTGAAATATTACTCTACATTTGAAGTTAACAGTCTGAACCTGAGGAAATTAAACTGCACTTTTAGAATCTAATTTGAATCTGCATTCGAACTTTAGACTATTGAACCTTTCAAACATTGAACTAACGAAAACTGATAATGAATTATGAACTTTTCTGAGTCGACCATTCTGCACTGTGAACCTGAACTTTGCTTGTGTTGAACTTGCAGGATGACTCATTTGAACCTCTGAACTTCTGCACTGAATCATTGAACTTGACAATTTGAGCCTGGACCTGAATTTTGCATGTTGAACCAATGAACCACCTTTAACTTTTGAACCACCTTGAACCACTTTGAACTAAGTTCAAAGTATTTCAGAGAGGTTCAGAACCTAAAACTGAAATTTTTAAAACTGGGTCCATATTGGTACTAACAGAGGCTCTAACTGTGGGATTGTTTTTAATGCAAAAACAAAGAACTCCAGCAATCTCTAGCCAAAGATGAGTGCCTTAACTATTGGGCTAATAGAGTCAGCAAGAAAACTAGGAGCTACTTGCAAAGAGGGTGGAGGGGAGTAGGGAAAAACCAACAAGCCAAAACACCTATACTACCTGCAAGCAAGAAGCTTGCACACTATTCAAACTACCACCGCGCACAACAAAACTTATTTACAATATTCAAAAAGGTAGGAAGAGAACCTACCAAGAGAACCAGAAGAAAGAAGAAGCTATGCAAATCCATTTACCGGTTGGGAGAAGTAGGGGCCCTTTCGAATCAGCAAATCGTACCTCAATTGAATAGCTCTGAACCATTGCTTGCTGACGACTCTTTCAATGCCAAACCTCAAACTAACAACGCACATACATATGCTGATCCAACACTTTTTTTGAAAAGCCAAAACTCATCATAGCACTCTTCTAATTGATCTTTCACATTCATAGGGTTAGATTTCACTTGTGTTTGCTAAAATATGGTAGGAATGAAATGTTGTACCATAGTATGCAATTCCGCTTCATCAAAATTCATGGATGTTTTAACTTGTGAAGGCCTTTTATCATTAGTGCTTGTTGACAAAACCAAAGGTTGCATAGTTTGACCCACCATATTCTTCAGAAGATCTCCTTGCTTCATCACTACTTTAGATTGCAAACATCCCTCTTGCTATGGTACATATGAGAAAGATTCAAAGAGAGGAGTGCAATACCCTTCTTTGATATCCATCAATTTTTGCTCTTGCTGATGCACCATATCATGCTGATCTAAATTAGTAATAGAGAGGGCATTAGCAACTTCAGAAGAACAACCTTGACATTCTGGAAAAAGAACAGCCATTGATAACCCTTCATTTGACTCATATGCAACAAGTTCTTTACTTGCAATTGGTACATTCAAGCTGGTCACTAGTCTGTCTAATTGAGCAACACACTCCTCATTATTTTCAATATGTGAGTAGCAGAATCCTATTATCTTTATAGCATCATCTTCAGCCAACAAGGGTTCTTGAAAATCTTCATCATTACAAATAGTTAGATTCTGAAAAAGGGGAGCATTAGGAGTGGATTTAGTTTCTTCCAGAACATGCTTCTTCTTTGTAGCTTCCTCCTCAATGTGGTATTGTTGTCCACAAAGGTATTCTTCCGTTGGTGGAGTCTTTATAGATTTCATACCACTAAGAATCAAGGCATCATCCAACCTGATTGCTTCCTTTTGTGCATCCACCAAATTTCACACTCTAAGGCGTTGTAACCAAAACTTGACTTCAACATCCATAGCAGCAATAAAGAAGCATACTTGATTACTTTTAGTAGGTTGGTGGGCTAGAGGAATATTACCAACACTTCGGTTAAATCTATCAATAAACTCCCTTACAGATTCATCTTCTTTCATCTGAATTTGAATAAGATTTAACAACAATTGATAGGAATCAACTGTGGGTTGAAATCTCTCAAGGAATCTCCCCTTAAGATCATCCCAAGTTGTGATACATCCATCTTGTAAATTCTAAAATCATTCCACATCTTTTCCCACAAAGCTTTGAACAAATAGTCTGATGAACACATCTTCTTCCTGCACACCAAGAATCCCACATGCAACAGTAACTTCTTTGATGTGATTAGTCGGATCTTGTGTTTTGTCTCCATGAAATTTGGGAAGGTATTCCCATGATCTTTTTGGTAAGGCTGAATATTGGGCCAAGGCAAATGGTCCGATCCAAGCCCCCCATGGCTGAGTTGCAACCACAGCCATAACACACAATAGAACTCCAAAAATAACGATTCAACAAGTCTATAATGTAGAGTTGCCAATCTCTTGTACACACGAAGATAACCATAAAACTAAGGAAAAAAATGTTAGGCAATGATCTTCATTTCCTTTCCCCAGTAGAGTTGCCAAAAATCTATTGGTGCCGATTAGTCCTTTCACTTGGGCATTCAGGGTTAGATTTGTAGGCATTTTTCTTGAAGGACAATCTGTTCACTAACAATTTAGTATCATGCATTCACCTATATTTGAGTGGATGTGGTGTAAGGGAACCTAATCCATTATAGGGATACAAGGGAAACCAAAGGATTCCAAGAATGAAGACAAATCATCCCTACCTTGGTGGAGTCAATTATGAAATCTTGAAGCCTGTTGTGGCATTAAAATGCAATAAAATGTAAATATTAGGTCCTAAAAGTCCAATAAAGGGCTAAATGGTCACATGGATGTAATGGGGATAAAATTATATTAAGTTCATATTTGCAAATGCTTAATAAGACTATTTGAGCCATTTGGCAAGGTTAGATTGTTCAAAATGCTCTTAAATGCCAAAATTTGTAATGTTGCAAATTTAAATTTTTGAATTGCAATGGTTAGTATGTTTTAGGAGGGAAAGGGATGTTAATAGTTTTTTAGCCTTTTAATCATCCATATACTGACCAAGGTTGGTTGGTAAGTTTGTTTAGGAGGTTATATATTATAGGGAATTCATTTGTATGGACAAAGTGGTGAATGGTATGAACTGCATAGTGTGCACACAGATTTAATAAGAGAAACCTTTGTGTTTGCAAGATTTATGAGATTTGTTCATTGTCTTTGAGAGAAACTTGACTTTTCATCAAGAGATGATATTAACCTATGGTCTAATATTTTATTTCATGTTTTGATTGAAGGTTTACATAAATTTTTCCATTCATCTTGCTGATTGTCATAAGCATTTTTAGATTTTCATAGGTAGTTTTGACAATTTTATTGTGAAATGGTCATTCCATGAATGTAAGTTCATGATTCTCATCGAATGACCATTTTTCAATATGTACTATACCAACTAACCATTCTACATTCATTTATGAAGGAGGAGTGAAGTATCTTGGTGATCACCATACTAATTCAAGGATTTCTGTATTGAAATTGCTAGGTAAGTTACAATAGTAGCATATTGGCCTTAAGGAGGGGTAATTTTTATATTTTTTTGTGTCTATATATGTTGAGTACAAGGTTTTCCATCCATAAGTTGTTGGAGAAAGCAGTGAGAGAGTGTAGATTGAAGAAGCCCTAATTTTGAGGGTTTTGAAGCACAAATTGGGGCTTTCATACTTGTAAGATCACTAAACTCAAATTGATTGAAGATTAATTTGATACAAATTATTTTATGAGACTATGGAGAGTCTTGAGGTTTGGAAGTAAGTTTGACTTGTAGTTGCTTTGTAAATCCATCACCTAGGAGGCCTGATTCACTAATAAAGTGTTGAAACAGAGACAATTTTCCAAAGTAATGCTACCTACCTTTTTGGTATGTTGAAGTATTCAATAAAGGGTATCTAAAAGGTAATTTATTTACATTTTTTTTTGGATTCATGAAATTTAGGTATTTTAGAAGCTTGTTGGAGACCTAATTGACAAGGCTACTAGGCCTACCTTGTGCATTTTGGGGTTTATATCCATAGTGAGTTTGTGGGAGGCTAATACTAGTTGAATCTCCTTGTGATTTATTTCTTAAGGTCATTCAAACCATCTTGGATAAGAATTCATGTGATTAGAGGCATTAAGGTCACTCTCTTGCATTGAAAACTTGTAAAGTTGTGGATTCTTCTTGCTCTTTCTTATTGGGCCTTCATCCACCATAACCCTTTGCATCAATTGATATCAAAGTGATAGTTAGTAGGTCTTAGAGTAGGGAGAAGAACTAGTTTTCAAACATGCCTCCTAAGGGACAAATGGCTAGGGAGATGGAAGAGTTAAGACAAGAGTTGGAAAGGGAAAGAAGAGAGAAGAGGGAACTAGAAGAATCCAAGGAAAGGGAAGAGAGGAAGTTAATAAGATAAAGATTACAACTGATTGCAAGGATTGAAGCCTTGGAGAAGGATAGACAAGAACCTAGAAGGGAAGCCATTCATGAAGAAGAACATGGAGAGAAAAATGATGGAGAAGAAGAATACCATGCAAAACTAGAGCAAGAGGATCATGGAGTAGGAAATGATCCTAATGAAAGAATATTTTTGAAGTTGACAAAGGTAGTACAAGGTACTAGATTGAAGATAGGTGTGGATATTCCGATCTATCAAGGCAAAATAGAGAGTGAATAAGTGCTTGGATGGATAGAGGCACTTGAAAATTATTTTGATCTAGAATACATAGATGAGGAAGAGAAAGTGAAAGTGGAAAATACAAGGTTAAGGGGAACAACCCTAACATGGTGGAAAAGTTTACAAAATGAGAGGATGGCTAGAGACCTAAATAATATTTCAAATTGGGAAAGGATGAAGGCAATGGTAAGAAGTCAAATTTGACCATCAGATTTGGCTATACAAATGAATATGAGGAGAAATAATTTGAAGCAGAGAGACATGGATGTCATGTCCTACACTAAGAAGTTTCATACCCTATGCGTAAGGGGAGGGGTAGAAGAAGAAGATAGAAAAGTTGCAAGGTAAACAAGTTGATTGAAGTTCAACATTCAAGATGAGATTGGTTTGAACATCCCTAGGACCCTTGGGGAGTGTTTTCAATTAGCAGTCAAGGTAGAGGAGAAGTTTGATAACATAAGAAATCAAGACAAAGACAAGGGGTCTATATCTAAGACAAGAGGAGGTTCTAGAGGAGGAAGATTTAGAGGTGGACTGTTCATAGGGAGGTGTTTCAATTGTAATGAAGTTGGACATCAATCATGTTGGTGTGCTAAATGGATTGATTCAGATAAGGGTAAAGAAAGGAGGAAGAAGAAAAGAGAAATCCTATGCTAATACTACCTGAGGAAGGAGAATGTCTTCTTATGAGAAATGGAGGATCAAATTTACCATCAGCACAAGAAGGCATATTCAAATCTAAAGTCTTGGTAAGAGGTAAGGTATGTACTTTCATCATTGAGTAATCCGGTTTCAGTTGATATGGTTTCTAAGTTGGGGTTGACATTAGTAGAACATTGTAATCTTATAGTGCCACTTGGGTGAACCAAGAGTTGAATGTAAAGGTTAGTCAGAGGGATCTTGTCAATTTCTCAATTGGTCCATATCAAGACCAGGTTTGGTGTGAAATCATTTCAATGAATTGTGGGCATATGATACTAGGGAGACCTTGGCAATTTTCTAGGAGAACCTTGCATGATGGTTATTTTAATACCTACATTGTGAATAAGGGAAAGGAGAAGTATAAGTTACAACCATCTACTTGTAGAAGTTAGGAAGCCATTATTATGTGTTTTGGTGATAACATACCATTGCAAAGTCAACATAAAGACAAGAAGGACATTGGTTAGGAAATGATTCACAATCATACGGCAGATTGTTGGGATATTAAAGTCAAGGTTTGAGGGTCATCACTACATAGAAGTGGGCACTATCCACTTTCCTATCATTGGGCGTGAAGATACTAGTCAGGGGAAGGAGTTACAGGTGTTTGAAGGGAAGAAGAAGTGGCATAAGGATCAGATAAGGACACAAACAATAGTTGCAGTAGTGGTATACTCCACTAGTCCAAAAAAGGCCATCAGACATCAACATGTTGGTTTTTATTCTGGTAAAATGTATGTAGGTTAGAGGAAGAGGTCTATAACCTTGGGAGATTTCATGTATCCATCAAGACAATGAAACCATGGAAGGCAACATCAGTTTGGCAAGTCTAAGTCTGATTCTTGGGACAAGAATATTTTTAAAGGTGGGGAGTATGGTGCAAGGGAGCCTAAGACATTCTAGGGATACACATAAAACTAGTGGATTAAAATAATGAAGACAAATCATCCCTACCTTGGTGGAGTCAATTATGAAGTCTTGAAGCCTATTGTGGCATTAAAATACAATAATGTATAATTCCTAGGTCTTGAAAGTCTAGAAAAGGGCTAAATGGTCACATGGATGTAATAGAGAACAAATTAGATTAAGTTCATCTTTAGGAATGCTCAATAAGACTATTTGAGCCATTTGGCAAAGGTTAGATTGTTCAAAATGCTCTTAATAGCCAAAATTTGTAATGTTGCAAATTCAAACTATTGGATTGCAATGGTTAGTATGTTTTAGGAGGGAAAGGGGTTTTAATATTTTTTTAGCCTTTTAATCATCCATATACCAACCAAGGTTGGTTGGGAAGTTTATTTAGGAGGCTATATATTGTAGGGAATTCATTTGTATGGATAGAGTGGTGAATGGTACAAACTGTACACAAATTTAATAAGAGAAACCTCTACTTTTGCATGATTTATGAGATTTGTTCATTGTCTTTGAGAGAAACTTGCATGAAGAGAGTATATTAACCTATGGTATAATCTTTCATTTTATGTTTTGATTGAAGGTTTACAGAAGTTTTTCCATTCATCTTGTTGACTGTCATAAGCATTTTCAGATTTTCATAGGTAGTTTTTACAATTTTATTGTGAAATGGTCTTTCCATGAATGTAAGTTCTTAATTCTCATGGAATTGCTTGTTTTCAATATTTACTATAGCAACTAACTATTCTACATCTAGTAATGAAGGAGGAGTGAAGTATCTTGGTGATCACCATACTGATTCAAGGATTTTTGTATTGAAATTGTTGGGTAAGTTACAGTAGTAGCATATTGGCCTTAAGGAGAGGTTAATTTTATATTGGATTGTGTATATATATGTTGAGGACAAGGTGTTCCATCAATCAGCTATTTGTCATGCCCAAAATTTACTGTAAAAAAATAACACAACAATATTTTTTTTCTTTTCTTTTTTTTCTTTTTTTGCTTCCTAAGGAATACCTCAACATTCAATATAACAATACCAAATATTCAAAACTAACTAGCTTTAAACTCTAACATATTCTAACCTAAAACATCTTATTGACCAATTAATACTAACCACCCTTTTTATTATTCCTTCCATTTTAAATTAGAAGCCATTTGCTCCTAATGTCTTTAAAGTTAGTTTTAATAACATTCTTATACTTAACCCAACATCATTACTAAGGATTTGCATAGTGTCCCTTAAGACTATCATCCTCTCATTTTAATTTTCAAGTGTGTACTAAGGACGTTTAAAATATTTGTCTCCAAAATAATTGTCATGCTTACTACACTTTTATTTATTTTCAATTGTTCTATGATGTTTTGGATTTACGTCATGAAATCATGCTTGTTACATTCTATGTAGAAACTATCAGGTCATGGTTAAAGGAATACTTTTATTTTACTATTTAATAGTTTCATTCAATAACAATACTGTTAAACTCCTGGGTAATATAGATTGATCTTTAATTAAGAATTCTATGACATCTTCTAACAATGAAGTTAATATGCCTAGTTTCTTTTGTCATCTTAATTTATTTTATAATTTCCATTACTCATTTTATTAAAGTTTTCTTTCTAATTTCACTATAAATCTAGTGTTGATTAATTTTTTAGGGATGTGTGTTCAGGATTGGTGATGTGCCACATCAATGTCTCAAATCACACCCTGAGATCCAACATCATGTTGAATATTTACTATCTTCAATATTAGAATCTATAACATCTTGCTTTAATAGCTAGATCAATGAAAGATAAGATCATGGGTAATAATAACCTAACAAATTTTGTGATGAATCTTATAACCAAATGCCTTTAGCTAATTATGTCCAATTCTCTCTAAGCACAAATATAAATCCAAAAGTATCAACTAACCGACATACTTTGTCTACACCATACATTAAGTCTATTTTTATTTTTATTTTTTTTTAATTTTAAATTTATTTATTATTATATTTTTACTAAATTTTCTATCATAAATATAAATTCGACACCCACACACATACCATAGTACTAATTACAATTTTAAAGTTAATTACACTAAAAATAAGATTCTATAAATAACATGCATTTACTACATAGTATGCTACTACAATTTAAGACATACTTAAAGCTAATGTTTAACCTCATAAAACAACTACAAGACATTTTACAACCCACAAAATAAACTACTTATTTAACTCTATACTAACCTAGTACACTAACCATCCTATGTTACTAACCTAGCACTCTTACACTTCCCACAAAAGTTGACGCCTATGTTTGAGGCGTTGTGGGAGACAAGATAACGCGGAGAGGTGGAAGTCACGTGACTTCCCTCTCCCCAAAAAAATTTCCAACTCCTCATTTTCTTAAAACAATGCCTTTCCTTCTAATTTCCTAGGTGCCTAGGGGAGTACGTGGTCCCCTCCATATCTTGGGTAGAGGCATTGCGCCTTCCTAGGCGATTAGACTACTACTGCATGGAAGTTAAGATATGAAGTGAAACAAGTGAAGTTTGGAAAAAAACAATGTTTCCCCTTTTTTTTATTAATTTCTATCATGTCTTGGAACATATATGTATGATTATAAGTCACTGTCAATCTTGTGGATTGATAAAGGCTTAGGTGATCACTTAGTATTGGTCATATTACATCAATTCTCTACCACTTATAGGTCCAACTAGGAGTTCAAGTACATGTTCAACATTATTATATTAGTCTGCATTCTTGGAGCATTGCATTATTTTTCTTTCTCCCATACATTTTCCAGAGAGAAAATGTGCACATTCAGGTTTAGAGTTCTAGTGGTGAGTTTCATCATAAAGTTATTAGATTTAATTTTTCTTCCATTTAAATCATAATCTGATAATTTTCTTAATGTCATTATCTACCATGCATATACAATGTTCCATTAACAATATAATGCTTTCTTGTGATAACATAGGATTTTACAAGCCCATCACTTATGCTTCAAATTGAGACAATTATATCAAGAGAAAAAAACTTCCTCACAATAATCTATGAAATGTTTCTATTAAGAAAGAATGTCTCATTACTTAACTTCTCCAGAATTACATCAAATATCTAATTGTGAAACTTACAATGACTTTTGCTAAATCTACCTTGCATAATGTTACAAGGATTATCCTATGTAAAGTCCTTGTGAGGTTTGGCTTAACTAACAAGAAAAGTTCATATGTGCAGAAACTTGTCCATCAGATTTCAACATGTCTTCCTTCACAATCAATGTTTCCATATGAGAACATATTTCCATACAAGAACAACAGTATACAATTTTCTAATTGATTCCACATTCACAACTAAATACAATAGGAAGTAGCTTTCTTCTCTACCATAACTCATGATCATATCTTAACAAGGAACATACATATACAACATTTTCCATTATTTCTACATATACATTAGGTAACAATGATACAATCTCCTTTTACCACAATGAGACAACACAAGCCCTTTCGAAATCATATGAAACATGATCATTGAAAGACATGAACAATGAGTAACATGAACACTGATCATCATGATCATTGAAAACATGAACAAGCTAGTGAATCCTCCTTCACAAAGGAGGGGCAAAATGTCAAGTTTTCTCATCCAAACATCAATCTGCAAGGGGATCATTCCAAGCCATCTCCATTGCTCCCTGGGGCACAAATCTGCAAATGCATCACAAAGAAAACAACAAGGACCATGGGTGCTTTCCACCCAACCATAGGCCTCCAAAGAGACCACCCCCGCGCTAGGGGAACAAGGCTCAAACCGGGTTTCACACATACATTACAAAATTTTGCATGAAGACACAACACAAAACACAATCAACACCCTTCCATGGCTTGCACAATGATTCACCATTGGAATCATAAAATGTTGGGTGAAGGTGGGCTCTTCAAGGAGGAGAAATTTTAACATCATAAGTATCATATTGCCAATGCATTTTGCCTCTCAAGGCCACCACAACATAAACAACATATTGTCACTGCATTGCCTCTCAAGGCCTCCAAAACAACCATCTTCTCCTCATCCACCAAACCTCCTTGTACCTCCCAAACAACAAGATTCATGGCCATGATGGAGCCCATGCTCCATGATAATAACAACCTCATCATGAGGTAAATATGAAATTTTCTTTCTCACCTGCAATGTCAAGCCCAACTTATGCCCTTCACCCAAAGCTTCTCTGCCCTCCCAAGGGTGAGTGAAGCCTTCACACCCATAATCACAATCAACACTCACATTCAACGAGAACAACAACAAAACAAATAAGAACCACAAAACAAAACCAAGAAAGGATCTCCAAAAGCACAAAACACATTCCCTTTCCATTCCAACAAAAACAAAACCAAGAAGGTGAACCAAGAAATTTACAAGAACATCACACATTCTCACATTGTCACAATACATAATCAATGCTCATAATGCAACAAGAACACCACACTTTCACACAATACCCAAAAATCCATATCACAATATTTAGAATGCAAATGCATACTCTATTAATGAACTCTCACACTTGCAGATTTGTTTAACCATACTAAAAGCAAGAAATGAGAAAGAAACAAGTTTTGAGACACCAAACTTGGTCCAAGCTATGGTAAGGATAGTTGTAGTATAGCTCCCTTAATCTCCCTCCAAAACCTAACAATCTCTAAAATTAGAGAGTGGGTAGACACCCCCACTAGTTTGGCCAAGACCCTCTAATAAAGCCTTCTCACTAACTTATTTTAGCAAAAACACTAAGCCACTACTTCTTACAAACTTGTCTCCTCCAACTTTTCTATTTTTGACTAAGTGGGAACATGGATATGACAACTCCAAATTCGAATTGATGGAAGAATGCATGGGTAAAGGGGCTCCCTAGGCTATCTAGGCACTCACATGATCAAAAATAGGTCTCTGACATGATGTACTATCATATGGGTAACTTATTTTCACCTAAAAGACACTTAGGGACCACCTAATGACCCCTAAAAACCCTAGCCAAGTCCAAATTCGAATTTCCTTTGATTGAGACTCCTCATGGCATTTTTTTCTATGTGAGGTTAACTTGGGTACAACATTGGGGTTAGGTTTAGGTTAGGTTACTTCTTGCCAAACCTTGAATGACATTTTGTGTACCTGTAGTCAGTAAAATAAAACCTCCTAGATAAGAGCCTTGAGTACAGATTAGTTAATGATGCCTTTATCTTCACCATAATCTAATTCATAGAAGGGGATTATGCAAAGCGGCTATTCATGCAGGCTGCAACTAGAGTAATACATGTGGGAGAATACTTCATTTATGTTAGTGAACAGATTGTCCTTCAAGAAAAATGCCTGCAAATCTAACTCTGAATTCCCAAGTGAAAGGACTAATCAGCACCAATAGTTGGATAGGTTATCATTGGATTGATAACCTTCCTCTGAATTTTATCAAGTACAGCTCCCTGTGTGAGATATCCAATGAATCAAGTATGGATGCTTTTGACCGGAAAGCACAAAAGGATTTCAAACACCTATCCATAAATACAACATAGATGCGTAAACTTTAATGACTGAAAAGAAAGAAAGTAGAATACAACAGATTACACAAAGTTCATTTACTATATATTACATTACAAAAGACAAAGATCAAAGGAACCATTTCCATTCTCCCGAGAAAAGAAGAATCAAAGCTTCAAAGAGATCTTGATATCAAAACATGTTCAGAAAATGATAACATCAGATGCACTTCAAGAAAACTAAAAGTCACGAAAATATAACCATCAGTGGAAAGTAAACTGCCTAAACACAAAGTTTTAGTTGCAGCCATCTTTCAAATCTCCCTTCTTTAAGATGTAAAAGATAACATAGTTCTTATTACACACTGCATCAGATTTACTATTTAGAAGAAAATGAAAACCCTCTCCCATACATTACATTTTGAAATCAAATTTCCCTCTAATAACTAACACAAAGTTTAGCCAAATAAAGCTCTGTTCTGCTACAGCTCCAAAGTCTGCCTTCTCCCAGAGGACTGGAAAATCTGCCCCCTACAGTAACATAAAATCTCCTTCTTGGAAAGGAAAGATGGAACCCGCTGCATTGCTGCTGCTGGTCTATTTATATTTTTTGCTGTCGGTTCCTGTTCTGTTTCGGGTAACTGATTCTTGAAAGAAATTGTCTCTTTCTTTCTTCTTATACTTTTACATGTGCATAAGATTTAATTTACAATTAAACACTTTATTATAAATCATTTTTAGCAACGTAACGGCTTCTTTTATATGAAATGGGCAGTCATCTTCAGATTTGCATTCAGTTAAGAAATGAGTAATAACACCTGTTTAAATGAACCTCTGCACCTTGCATAGTAATCTCCACGTGTCATTGCTTGCTGGCATCACATCTTCGCCAACCTAATGTCTTTCCTTTTCATAATGAACAATTATTAAACTTATAACATCATCAAAGCTGCTATTTAATCGGGCTTAACAGACTTATTCAGATTTCTCATGTTTTAAGCCCCTCTTAACATGTGTCTAAAGACAGCTGTCAAATATTTGTTAGTTCGGGTAGTTCTTGACATGGGATCATATTAATACCCGACTTAGAGAATCTTATGTTTTCTCTTGAAACAAGCCGATGTAGGAATTTCCAATCTGTTACAGGATATGTCACGAGTTTGAGTTTCTCTGTTCGTATCAATAAATGACAATCTATCTACGTATCTCTTAAGTCCCGACCTCCATGATAATTTGAACTAAGTATTTACAATAGCTCAATCTATTTCTCCAATGCCTACTTCAAAATGTATAATATCAATAAATATTGCCTTTCCATGGCTCAAGCATCCTGTTGAATTGTGTGTTGTCAGCATCCCAAACGTGAGGATCGGGTTTTTTAATTTGCGTATGTCGATAACAGTTACCCTTTGTGTAGAATTGACAAAGAACCGGTACTCCTCACATTTCTATTTATCTTAAGCAGCTGTACTTGAATAAAATCTATTTATTTCACATGAATTCGGGATTCTGAGTCGTGTGAAGATGCATTTAGTGACAAACCCTTGCACATTTCTTACTCATCATCAGGGGTGTCCGACAAAACACTTATGCATTGTTGATGTCGATTAACATATTTCTGCACATTGAGAAAAACCGTAAGCTATATCAATCCTGCACAATCCCCTCGTAAACCCGCGGGTCTTCATGATTTTGCCATTGTCGCTCACCAAATGTGCAAATCAAGTCTCCTCCGCATATAAAGAAAAATGAAAGACAGGTCTGCATGAACAGCAACCATAGGTATTTAGTCGAATGGCTTACTTGCATTGATGGTGAAAGGATTAAACAGAGAATGAAAATATTGCAATAAGAAGAAATGCACAACACCAGATTTATCCTGGTTCACCACAATAGTGGCTACGTCCAGACTGCAGAGTATTGAATTAATAAGAAAAAGTTAAGTTACAAATGAGCAGGAGCAGCATATAAAAGGGCTCCAATAATATTACAAATGAAGAGTCTTTGGAAACCAAGAGACTCAATTATTGGAGGGAAAAGAAGACTTGACTGTTGGCCTTCACAATATCAACAAACTCTTGTGTAGAACTATCATCATGTCCTGTGTTCCCAGGAGTGGAAGAAGATGAAAAATTTGGAAATAGTACAGAGGTGGGACTATATGAAATAGTGTTAGAAACTGTTTGTGGATTCAATCCAACATTCCTTTGTGCAGTGATTGGCACAAATTCTTTTTCAGACATTTCCTGAGAATTTAATGCTGGAAAGGTTTTCTCATTGAAGACAACGTCTCTGCTTCTAATAATCTTCTTATCAGTTAAGCTCCAAAGCCTGAAGCAAACTGATCCTCTCCATAGCCAACGAATATGCAAGGCTCAGATTTAGGATTCAACTTGCTTCTTTTTTCTTTGGGCACATGTGCAAAAGCCCGACAACCAAAAACTTTAAGATGAGAATAAGAGAGTCTTCTACCTTGCCATTCCTCTTTTGGAATTCTGAAGTTCAACCTTGAAGAAGGACTTCGATTAATGAGATATACGGCTGTATTACATGCCTCAGCCCAAAATTCTTTTCCCAATCCTGCATTAGAAAGCATACACTGAGCTTTCTCCATTATTGTCCTATTGAGTCTTTCCGCTGCCCCATTTTCTTGAGGGGTATAGGGCACAACTTTCACCCTACGAATACCATTATCTGCACAATAATTGTCGAACTCCAGCGAACAAAACTCACCTCCATTATCCGTTTTTAAACATTTGATCTTATGGCCCCTTTGGTTTTCAACAAGAGCTTTGAAAACTTTAAATTTAGAAAAGACTTCAAATTTATTTGCCATCATATATATCCATACTTTCCTAGTACAGTCATAAAGGAATGTAACAAAAAAATTTGAACCTCCTAAAGAGCTTACCTCAACCGGACCAAAGACATCCGAGTGTACAAGTTCCAATGGTTTCTCCTTGAGATCATGTCCATCTTTCAAGAAGCTGACCCACTTTTGCTTTTCGTAAAGGCAATGTTCACAAAATTCCAAATTTGCTGATTGGAGACCCGGTAGTTGATCCCTTTTGAGCATTATCTCAAGGCCCTTTTTGCTCATGTGGCCTAATCTTTGATGCCAAAGTGTTGCATCGCTGTCCATGACTGTCATAGCAGCCCCTATTTCAGTAGGCTTCTCAAGATGATAAAGATTACCAACTTTGTTTCCCTTGGCAATTAATCTCGAACCCTTGGTAACTTTCCAAGTATCCGGAGGTAAGAATGGATAATATCCTTAGGCAAAGAGCTGACTAACCGAAATTAGATTTCGCTTTAATTTGGGAACATGGCAAACATCTTTTAACAACCATTTCCCTCCATTTTCCAGCGGTAACAAAATGTCACCTTTGCCAACTATTTCGCAGGATTTGTTGTCTCCAAGAAATACCTCTCCAAATTGACCACCATGGTAGTTTTTGAAACAATCCGTACATGAAGTAGCATGGTAAGAAGCTCCGAAATCTATCACCCAAGAATCTGATTTTGTATCACTTGTAGAAAGAACTAAAGCACATTCATCTTTCTCATAGGCTATATTTGCTTCCATGTTTCTCACATTTTCTTGAGCTTTCTTGTAAGCCTGACAATTTCTCTTTGTGTGGCCAGGCTTACCACAAAATCAGCATTCACCATTCCTACCTCTTAACCTTGAATGATTGGGTGACTTTGATCTTCGCTGATAGTAATTATTATTTCCTCTATGATGGCTTCTTCCTCTTCTCTCAGTGCTGACCATAGTGAGAGCATCACCGGATGAGGAGTCTTTGTTACTCCTTCTCATGTCTTCACTTAATAAAGTGGCAACAACTTCATCATAGGCCAGCTTTGACTTCGTAGAGCTTGAATTTCTTACAACTGTAACTATGGGATCCCAACTATCAGGTAAAGAACATAACAAGATGATTGCTTTGGATTCGTCATCTTGAGTCATACCAACCGATCACAAGCCCCAAGACAGTGGTATGTAAAATTTGATCGCTTCATGACTGAGCATAATTTCACAAGATGTGAATCAGACCCATGTGTTTACTTCAAGAAACTTCCAAGCGGTGAGTTTGTCATCCTTCTTCTTTATGTCGATGATATGTTAGTAGCTGGCTCAAACAAAAGAATAGTTAATGAGTTGAAACAAAAATTGGCAAGCAAGTTTGCAATGAAAGACTTAGGGGCGGCTAAAAAGATTCTTGGCATGACAATCACAAGGGATAGGAAAAAGAGGGAAATCACTTTGTCTCAAAAACAATACATTGACAAAGTTGTTGAAAGATTTGGCATGGCTGAATCAAAAGTAACTCCTATTCCTCTTGCTGGTCATTTTCGATTAAGTTCTGAATTATGTCCTCAAACACAGGAAGAAAAAGAATTTATGGAGAAAATTCCATACAAATCAGCCATTGGTAGTATTATGTATGCTATGGTTTCTACTCGCCCCGACATTGCTCATGCGGTGGGAGTTGTGAGCAGGTTCATGAGCAATCCCAACAAAGCTCATTGGGAAGCCGTCAAATGGATACTAAGGTATCTAAAAGGTACTTCAGCTTATGTTTTATGTTTTGGCGGAAACAAAGTTCAACTACAAGGTTACACTAATTCTAATCTTGCCGAAGACTTGGACAAACGAAGGTCTACCACTGGTTATACCTTCACATTTGCTGGAGCTGCGATCAGTTGGGCTTCACGGTTGCAACATTGCATTGCTCTTTCTTCGGCTGAAGCTGAATACTTAGCTCTTTCCGAAGGAACTCGACCTTTGTTTCATGCCGCAGATTATTCCTTTGAACTACAATCACGATAATCATTGCTGTTGGATTCCAACCAGCCAATTGATGAGGTTGTGAAATGGGAAAGATGATGGTTTATGAGGAAACCCGCTTTTCAATTAATCAAACCCGATGACTATGCCACAATAGCCATCTCATATTTGTGATTCTCTAGGCAGATCATTGGCCATTATGTTAATGAGCCCGATCTTGCATGATTATCACCTTTCCACTGTCTGGCGCCGGTGAATGTTCTTGTGGCAGCACTCATCATTATTGTTCCTTTGCTGTCGCAGACTCAGTTAGACATGATGCTATAGATCACCGAAAATTGTTTTATGTAATTAGAGATCAGAAGTGCTTTAATGTTGTAACATCTAGGTACAAATGAATGTCACACCAGGCTCGATATTTCTTATGGAGGGATTGAGCAATTTCATTATAATTTCTCCAGCAAATACAATACACTGCCAATGCCGTCAGCATGGAGTTTCATTTGGTCAAACAGTTAGCACATGTTCTTCATCATAAGTGTTGCAAGTATGTTGTATACTTGCTCATGGGTTGCAAGAAGGTAATGCCACCGTGTTATAAGTATATCCTTTGATTCGAACCTTTAATTATATCCATGTGCCAAACCCTTTGTACGATTCTAAAATTCTTTAAGATCCCGTGACCCTTTGAGTTATCAGAACTTCCCCAAACTTCTGAAATTGACTCCTTGAATCAGGTTTCGAATCTATGAAGACCATAGTTATCTTCAAATGTAGGTATTCAAACTAGTTTGAACTTGGTCATTCTGAATCCAATTTGAAATATTACTCTACATTTGAAGTTAACAGTCCAAACCTGAGGAAATTAAACTGCACTTTTAGAATCTAATTTGAATCTGCATTTGAACTTTAGACTATTGAACCTTTCAAACATTGAACTAACAAAAACTGATAATGAATTATGAACTTTTCTGAGTCGACCATTCTGCACTGTGAACCATGAGTCTGAACTTTGCTTGTGTTGAACTTGCAGGATGACTCATTTGAACCTTTGAACTTCTGCACTGAATCATTGAACTTGACAATTTGAGCTTGGACCTGAATTTTGCATGTTGAACCAATGAACCATCTTTAACTTTTGAACCACCTTGAACCACTTTGAACTAAGTTCAAAGTATTTCAGAGAGGTTCAGAACCTAAAACTGAAAGTTTTAAAACTGGGTCCATATTGGTACTAACAGGGGCTCTAACTGTGGGATTGTTTTTAATGCAAAAACAGAGAACTCCAGCAATCTCTAGCCAAAGATGAGTGCCATAACTATTGGGCTAATAGAGTGAGCAAGAAAACCAGGAGCTACTTGCAAAGAGGGTGGAGGGGAGTAGGGAAAAACCAACAAGCCAAAACACCTATACTACCTGCAAGCAAGAAGCTTGCACACTATTCAAACTACCACCGCGCACAACAAAACTTATTTACAATATTCAAAAAGGTAGGAAGAGAACCTACCAAGAGAACCAGAAGAAAGAAGAAGCTATGCAAATCCATTTACCAGTTGGGAGAAGTAGGGGCCCTTTCGAATCAGCAAATCGTACCTCAATTGAATAGCTCTGAACCATTGCTTGCTGACGACTCTTTCAATGCCAAACCTCAAACTAACAACGCACATACATATGCTGATCCAACACTTTTTTTGAAAAGTCAAAACTCATCATAGCACTCTTCTAATTGATCTTTCACATTCATAGGGTTAGATTTCACTTGTGTTTGCTAAAATATGGTAGGAATGAAATGTTGTACCATAGTATGCAATTCCGCTTCATCAAAATTCATGGATGTTTTAACTTGTGAAGGCCTTTTATCATTAGTGCTTGTTGACAAAACCAAAGGTTGCATAGTTTGACCCACCATATTCTTCAGAAGATCTCCTTGCTTCATCACTACTTTAGATTGCAAACATCCCTCTTGCTATGGTACATATGAGAAAGATTCAAAGAGAGGAGTGCAATACCCTTCTTTGATATCCATCAATTTTTTCTCTTGCTGATGCACCATATCATGCTGATCTAAATTAGTAATAGAGAGGGCATTAGCAACTTCAGAAGAACAACCTTGACATTCTGGAAAAAGAACAGCCATTGATAACCCTTCATTTGACTCATATGCAACAAGTTCTTTACTTGCAATTGGTACATTCAAGCTGATCACTAGTCTGTCTGATTGAGCAACACACTCCTCATTATTTTCAATATGTGAGTAGCAGAATCCTATTATCTTTATAGCATCATCTTCAGCCAACAAGGGTTCTTGAAAATCTTCATCATTACAAATAGTTAGATTCTGAAAAAGGGGAGCATTAGGAGTGGATTTAGTTTCTTCCAGAACATGCTTCTTCTTTGTAGCTTCCTCCTCAATGTGGTATTATTGTCCACAAAGGTATTCTTCCGTTGGTGGAGTCTTTATAGATTTCATACCACTAAGAATCAAGGCATCATCCAACCTGATTGCTTCCTTTTGTGCATCCACCAAATTTCACACTCCAAGGCGTTGTAACCAAAACTTGACTTCAACATCCATAGCAGCAATAAAGAAGCATACTTGATTACTTTTAGTAGGTTGGTGGGCTAGAGGAATCTTACCAACACTTCGGTTAAATCTATCAATAAACTCCCTTACAGATTCATCTTCTTTCATCTGAATTTGAATAAGATTTAACAACAATTGATAGGAATCAACTGTGGGTTGAAATCTCTCAAGGAATCTCCCCTTAAGATCATCCCAAGTTGTGATACATCCATCTTGTAAATTCTAAAATCATTCCACATCTTTTCCCACAAAGCTTTGAACAAATAGTCTGATGAACACATCTTCTTCCTGCACACCAAGAATCCCACATGCAACAGTAACTTCTTTGATGTGATTAGTCGGATCTTGTATTTTGTCTCCATGAAATTTGGGAAGGTATTCCCATGATCTTTTTGGTAAGGCTGAATATTGGGCCAAGGCAAATGGTCCGATCCAAGCCCCCCATGGCTGAGTTGCAACCACAGCCATAACACACAATAGAACTCCAAAAATAACGATTCAACAAGTCTATAATGTAGAGTTGCCAATCTCTTGTACACACGAAGATAACCATAAAACTAAGGAAAAAAATGTTAGGCAATGATCTTCATTTCCTTTCCCCAGTAGAGTTGCCAAAAATCTATTGGTGCCGATTAGTCCTTTCACTTGGGCATTCAGGGTTAGATTTGTAGGCATTTTTCTTGAAGGAAAATCTGTTCACTAACAATTTAGTATCATGCATTCACCTATATTTGAGTGGATGTGGTGTAAGGGGACCGAATCCATTATAGGGATACAAGGGAAACCAAAGGATTCCAAGAATGAAGACAAATCATCCCTACCTTGGTGGAGTCAATTATGAAATCTTGAAGCCTGTTGTGGCATTAAAATGCAATAAAATGTAAATATTAGGTCCTGAAAGTCCAATAAAGGGCTAAATGGTCACATGGATGTAATGGGGATAAAATTATATTAAGTTCATATTTGCAAATGCTTAATAAGACTATTTGAGCCATTTGGCAAGGTTAGATTGTTCAAAATGCTCTTAAATGCCAAAATTTGTAATGTTGCAAATTTAAATTTTTGAATTGCAATGGTTAGTATATTTTAGGAGGGAAAGGGATGTTAATAGTTTTTTAGCCTTTTAATCATCCATATACTGACCAAGGTTGGTTGGTAAGTTTATTTAGGAGGTTATATATTATAGGGAATTCATTTGTATGGACAAAGTGGTGAATGGTATGAACTGCATAGTGTGCACACAGATTTAATAAGAGAAACCTTTGTGTTTGCAAGATTTATGAGATTTGTTCATTGTCTTTGAGAGAAACTTGACTTTTCATCAAGAGATGATATTAACCTATGGTCTAATATTTTATTTCATGTTTTGATTGAAGGTTTACATAAATTTTTCCATTCATCTTGCTGATTGTCATAAGCATTTTTAGATTTTCATAGGTAGTTTTGACAATTTTATTGTGAAATGGTCATTCCATGAATGTAAGTTCATGATTCTCATCGAATGACCATTTTTCAATATGTACTATACCAACTAACCATTCTACATTCATTTATGAAGGAGGAGTGAAGTATCTTGGTGATCACCATACTAATTCAAGGATTTCTGTATTGAAATTGCTAGGTAAGTTACAATAGTAGCATATTGGCCTTAAGGAGGGGTAATTTTTATATTTTTTTGTGTCTATATATGTTGAGTACAAGGTTTTCCATCCATAAGTTGTTGGAGAAAGCAGTGAGAGAGTGTAGATTGAAGAAGCCCTAATTTTGAGGGTTTTGAAGCACAAATTGGGGCTTTCATACTTGTAAGATCACTAGACTCAAATTGATTGAAGATTAATTTGATACAAATTATTTTATGAGACTATGTAGAGTCTCGAGGTTTGGAAGTAAGTTTGACTTGTAGTTGCTTTGTAAATCCATCACCTAGGAGGCCTAATTCACTAATAAAGTGTTGAAACAGAGACAATTTTCCAAAGTAATGCTACCTACCTTTTTGGTATGTTGAAGTATTCAATAAAGGGTATCTAAAAGGTAATTTATTTACATTTTTTTTTGGATTCATGAAATTTAGGTATTTTAGAAGCTTGTTGGAGACCTAATTGACAAGGCTACTAGGCCTACCTTGTGCATTTTGGGGTTTATATCCATAGTGAGTTTGTGGGAGGCTAATACTAGTTGAATCTCCTTGTGATTTATTTCTTAAGGTCATTCAAACCATCTTGGATAAGAATTCATGTGATTAGAGGCATTAAGGTCACTCTCTTGCATTGAAAACTTGTAAAGTTGTGGATTCTTCTTGCTCTTTCTTATTGGGCCTTCATCCACCATAACCCTTTGCATCAATTGATATCAAAGTGATAGTTAGTAGGTCTTAGAGTAGGGAGAAGAACTAGTTTTCAAACATGCCTCCTAAGGGACAAATGGCTAGGGAGATGGAAGAGTTAAGACAAGAGTTGGAAAGGGAAAGAAGAGAGAAGAGGGAACTAGAAGAATCCAAGGAAAGGGAAGAGAGGAAATTAATAAGATAAAGATTACAACTGATTGCAAGGATTGAAGCCTTGGAGAAGGATAGACAAGAACCTAGAAGGGAAGCCATTCATGAAGAAGAACATGGAGAGAAAAATGATGGAGAAGAAGAATACCATGCAAAACTAGAGCAAGAGGATCATGGAGTAGGAAATGATCCTAATGAAAGAATATTTTTGAAGTTGACAAAGGTAGTACAAGGTACTAGATTGAAGATAGGTGTGGATATTCCGATCTATCAAGGCAAAATAGAGAGTGAATAAGTGCTTGGATGGATAGAGGCACTTGAAAATTATTTTGATCTAGAATACATAGATGAGGAAGAGAAAGTGAAAGTGGAAAATACAAGGTTAAGGGGAACAACCCTAACATGGTGGAAAAGTTTACAAAATGAGAGGATGGCTAGAGACCTAAATAAGATTTCAAATTGGGAAAGGATGAAGGCAATGGTAAGAAGTCAAATTTGACCATCAAATTTGGCTGTACAAATGAAGATGAGGAGAAATAATTTGAAGCAGAGAGACATGGATGTCATGTCCTACACTAAGAAGTTTCATACCCTATGCGTAAGGGGAGGGGTAGAAGAAGAAGATAGAAAAGTTGCAAGGTAAACAAGTTGATTGAAGTTCAACATTCAAGATGAGATTGGTTTGAACATCCCTAGGACCCTTGGGGAGTATTTTCAATTAGCAGTCAAGGTAGAGGAGAAGTTTGATAACATAAGCAATCAAGACAAAGACAAAGGGTCTATATCTAAGACAAGAGGAGGTTCTAGAGGAGGAAGATTTAGAGGTGGACTATTCATAGGGAGGTGTTTCAATTGTAATGAAGTTGGACATCAATCATGTTGGTGTGCTAAATGGATTGATTCAGATAAGGGTAAAGAAAGGAAGGTGAACCTAATAGAGGAAGAAGAAAAGAGAAATCCTATGCTAATACTACTTGAGGAAGGAGAATGCCTTCTTATGAGAAATGGAGGATCAAATTTACCATCAGCACAAGAAGGCATATTCAAAGCTAAATTCTTGGTAAGAGGTAAGGTATGTACTTTCATCATTGAGTAATCTGGTTTCAGTTGATATGGTTTCTAAGTTGGGGTTGACATTAGTAGAACATTGTAATCTTGTAGTGCCACTTGGGTGAACCAAGAGTTGAATGTAAAGGTTAGTCAGAGGGATCTTGTCAATTTCTCAATTGGTCCATATCAAGACCAGGTTTGGTGTGAAATCATTTCAATGAATTGTGGGCATATGATACTAGGGAGACCTTGGCAATTTTCTAGGAGAACCTTGCATGATGGTAATTTTAATACCTACATTGTGAATAAGGGAAAGGAGAAGTATAAGTTACAACCATCTACTTGTAAAAGTTAGGAAGCCATTATTATGTGTTTTGGTGATAACATACCATTGCAAAGTCAACATAAAGACAAGAAGGACATTGGTTAGGAAATGATTCACAATCATAGGGCAGATTGTCGGGATATTAAAGTCAAGGTTTGAGGGTCATCAGTACATAGAAGTGGGCACTATCCACTTTCCTATCATTGGGCATGAAGATACTAGTCAGGGGAAGGAGTTACAGGTGTTTGAAGGGAAGAAGAAGTGGCATAAGGATCAGATAAGGACACAAACAATAGTTGCAGTAGTGGTATACTCCACTAGTCCAAAAAAGGCCATCAGACATCAACATGTTGGTTTTTATTCTGGCAAAATGTATGTAGGTTAGAGGAAGAGGTCTATAACCTTGGGAGATTTCATGTATCCATCAAGACAATGAAACCATGGAAGGCAACATCAGTTTGGCAAGTCTAAGTCTGATTCTTGGGACAAGAATATTTTTAAAGGTGGGGAGTATGGTGCAAGGGAGCCTAAGACATTCTAGGGATACACATAAAACTAGTGGATTAAAATAATGAAGACAAATCATCCCTACCTTGGTGGAGTCAATTATGAAGTCTTGAAGCCTATTGTGGCATTAAAATACAATAATGTATAATTCCTAGGTCTTGAAAGTCTAGAAAAGGGCTAAATGGTCACATGGATGTAATAGAGAACAAATTAGATTAAGTTCATCTTTAGGAATGCTCAATAAGACTATTTGAGCCATTTGGCAAAGGTTAGATTGTTCAAAATGCTCTTAATAGCCAAAATTTGTAATGTTGCAAATTCAAACTATTGGATTGCAATGGTTAGTATGTTTTAGGAGGGAAAGGGGTTTTAATATTTTTTTAGCCTTTTAATCATCCATATACCAACCAAGGTTGGTTGGGAAGTTTATTTAGGAGGCTATATATTGTAGGGAATTCATTTGTATGGATAGAGTGGTGAATGGTACAAACTGTACACAAATTTAATAAGAGAAACCTCTACTTTTGCATGATTTATGAGATTTGTTCATTGTCTTTGAGAGAAACTTGCATGAAGAGAGTATATTAACCTATGGTATAATCTTTCATTTTATGTTTTGATTGAAGGTTTACAGAAGTTTTTCCATTCATCTTGTTGACTGTCATAAGCATTTTCAGATTTTCATAGGTAGTTTTTACAATTTTATTGTGAAATGGTCTTTCCATGAATGTAAGTTCTTAATTCTCATGGAATTGCTTGTTTTCAATATGTACTATAGCAACTAACTATTCTACATCTAGTAATGAAGGAGGAGTGAAGTATCTTGGTGATCACCATACTGATTCAAGGATTTTTGTATTGAAATTGTTGGGTAAGTTACAGTAGTAGCATATTGGCCTTAAGGAGAGGTCAATTTTATATTGGATTGTGTCTATATATGTTGAGGACAAGGTGTTCCATCAATCAGCTATTGGAGAAAGCAATGAGAGAGTGTAGATTGAAGAAGCACTAGTTTTGAGGGTTTTGAAGCACCAATTGGGGCTTTCATACATGCAAGGTCACTAGACTCAAATAAATTGAAGATTACTTTGATTCAAATCATTTCATGTGACTATGGAGAGTCCTGAGGTTTGAAAGTAAGTTTGACTTGTAGTTTCTTTGTAAATCCACTATCGAGTAGTCCTAATTCGCTAATAAAGTGTTGAAACAAAGACAATTTTCTAAATTAACCCTACCTAACTTTTTTGTATGTTGAATTATTCAATAAAGGGTATCTAACAAGGTAATTTATTTACTTGGTGTTTTGGAAGTCATAAAAGTTAGGCATTTTAGAAGTTTGCTGGATACCTAATTGACAGGGCTACTAGGCCTACCTTGTGCATTTTGGGGTTTATATCCATAGTGAGTTTGAGGGAGGCCAATACTAGTTGAATCTCCTTGTGATTGATGTCTTAAGTTCATTCAAAACATCTTGAGTCTTAGGAAGGGTCTTGGATAAGAATTCATGTGATTAGAGGCATTAAGATCACTCTCTTGCATTGAAAACTTACAAAGTTGTGGATTCTCCTTGCTCTTTCTTATTGGGCCTTCATCGCACCATAACCCTCTACATTAGGATGGAAATCTCCTATGTACCAAAAGGTACCATGCTCTACATTAGATAGAATTATACTTTTGGAGTTTGCTAGGCAGTTAGCTTTTGCATATGATAGGCTTCGAAAGATGCATAGGAAGACATGGGTATGGTTGTTCACCATTAGGCCTATAAGGTGAAGCAAAAATAGGACATAACTACCTATGAGGTGGAATGTGATAAGAATTCTTTGGAGGATTACCCAATAGCCCACCCATACTTTGATAACATTAGAATGACTCAATAGGTTGTAGGAACAAAGTTCATTCTAGATGTTGTTATAGAAGATCATTGGCTGAATTATATAGATGACTGCAAAGTTTGGATAGGAGACAATTGTAGAATGATTTTGTGACTAAAAGAGATAGCCTTAAACCTATAGATATTTTTTAAAGTATGGAACAAGGATAGCCTAAATATCATGGATCCCCTCTACAATAAAGAGAAAAGATCTTTGAGCATCCCACTATGAACACAGAGGTGAATATGAAGTAAAATGATGATATCCAACACCAAGCTAAACATGTTATGAAGATGACAAGGGATTGGGTAAAGAATCCTTACCACTTGGATTTTGTTTCCAATATCCCAAATCAAAATATACCTACTAGACCCAAGAAGGGAAAAGGGACCAAAGTCACTCTCTCTACCTACAAGGAGAAGTCCCCGGTCAAGCCCGAGATTTTATATAGACATACAAGGGATGTGGAAAATATTTGAAGGGATGATAAGTTCATGGGAAAGAAGAAGAGGAAGTTTGCTAAAGTGGAAGAATTATAATGTAAAGAACCTCTAGTCCAAATAGAAGCATCCCTATCTATTTCTAAACAGAGCAGGACAACTATAGTAGTAGTCAGAGAGAGAGAAGGAAGAAATTAAGAAGGAAGACCATCCATTCACCCTAGTTTCCCAAGAACATTCTAGAGGTAGAAGAAGAAGGAGAATAAGAGGATTAGATTTATCATCTCTCTCTAAATAAGAGGAACCATTCAACCTAGACTGCTAAAGAAGAAGAAAAAAGTTCAACACAAACAACCCTAGTATCCCAAGAACAACAAATTTATATTGAAGAATCTATGGATTAGGAGCAAGAAGGATGGACCAAGTCCAAATTAGGGGATGGGTTAAATGTGTTTGATCTTAGTGACATCAACTCCATTCCCATGGGTACTCATATGAAGGGTGGAGTGATAAAGGATACACTATGCCAGGATCTATTGTGTGAAGATTGGAATCATCTCCCTCCACTTTCACAAGATCCAGTAGGGACACCTCTGCAACCTCTAGGAAACTTAGAGTCATAATCCCCACCTCCATAGGAAAAGGAAACTACACTATTACCTCCTCTAGTGATAGAGAAATGGATCCAAATGATAGAGGATAAAGTGTACGCAGAGCATCATGTAGAGAAATCTCTAGAGGAAGGGCAGATTATTGAAATAGGAGAACACGCTTGGTGCAAGAGCACCTAGGTAGGCTAAGGATAGACCTAAGGCTTCTCTAATTTTTTTATCTTGTATTGATGCTAACCACACCACTATATCAATAAGAGGACCCACTTGGTCCTAAGGTGAGGTTAAATAGGTTAGAAGAACCCCAAAATTCAATATGGCTCTTAGTTGCTCAAAAATTGCTCATTTGGCTCAATAGAGCATTTTTGGGTTTTGAGGGCCAAATAGGTCAAATAGGTGTTTGGAGTACCTTATTAGATGTTTGGTACATATCTAAGGCCTTTTGAATAGGTTGGTAGCCCATGTAGCAAGTTTGAGAAGAAAATATGCAAAAATTGTAAAAATTGCTCAATTTTTGCAAAAGTTGTCATTGACAACTTTTGCAATTTTCTTGCAAAATGAGAAACTTCTTCGTGGGAGCTCTTAAACCACCCAATTAAGTTGGGAAAACTATTTTAAAACCTAAATAAGGTGATTTCCCATCTTTTCAATTGGTTGGAGAAACTAGAATCAATTGTATACATACTCTGCAAACAACAATTGATTGATAGTTTTGAGTTTTCGGTGTTACTAGCATGAAAGTGGATTGAATCTACATGTTTTTTCATTGGAATAGTTAGGGGGTATTTTTTTAAGATTTTGTAAAGTGAAAGTAATTTGTTTTTATCAAATTTTGTGTGTTTGAAAAAAGTGTTTTGTGTTCCACTAGTCTACTAGTCTGAACAAGGCTGTGAGTGTAGAATGGAGTGTTAGGGCCACTTCCCACCGTATGCATTGTATGACCTCTTGGGATTTGGAACTAGGCTCCATGTACTTTATGTAAAGAAATGGAGAGCCCTTTGAATACAAAACATTTTTTTTTAGAGTGATACCCCAAGCAAGCCATACATGTTTGGTTAGGGACCATAGATCAGTAATTGACCTATAAGCATGTGGTGAGTAAGAGGAAGGTATAGGCTAACCCTAACCTAGAGGAGAATTTATGTTGAGGTTTCAAAACAAGGTTTTGAAGCTAACATCACTCAAACCCTTCAAACCCTCAAAATATGGCTAAAATTGTGCTTGTGTTGTAGGGACAAGTTGGGGACTTCAGAATTCCAAAATATTCAATTTCACTAAAAAGGGTACTTGGAATGATAATTTTTTTGGGTACTTGTTAAGGGTTTCTACAAAATATCTCAGTTTTTGTGCATTTGGAGGGCTAATCCTTGTAGCTTTTTTCCAAGCACTTGAGTGCAATTTGACTTGTGGATTGTAACTTGATTAGGGTTTTGTCCTTTTTTGGGATTTGGCATCTTGTTGAGTGACCTAAGGTATACCTAGGTTCCCATTTCATCATATGGGAGATCCAATCAACATTGGGATTATGTTTGTTGTAGAGAGTTGACGAGCAAGCTTATACTATCTAATTGATGTGCACTAGTTGAAGGAGTGGGATCTACTTGATAGATTCCTCAGAGGCATAGGGTGTGTTAGAAGCCCTATTTTGGTTAAGTGAAAGACCTAAGAAGACTGTAGAGAGCTTAGGTTTTGAGAGCAAGATTTGTTGTCACATCAAAGTGATATCAGAGCAGGTTAAAAATTTGGAATAAGTGGTGGATGTCTGCAAATATTTGAGATTCAGTAGATGAAACCATCATGGTGACTAATGTAGAACTAGCCAAGGAAGTTGATGAACAAAGGGAGAAGAATAGAGTTCTTGAACAATCCCTAGTAGAGGTGAAGGTGAAACTAGATGTATTTGTTGAAGCAATTAGGAGGAAGGAAGAAGAGGAGTCTGATAAGGGTAAAGAGGTAGAAGATGAGGATGTAGTCCCTAGACCTAACCCTATCTTGAATGAAGGGTCCTTCTTGAAGGCTATCAAATCCCTAGGAGGAAAATCTTTGGAAGGTGTACCACTTTTTAGTGGAAATATGGACATAGATGCAGTCATGGATAGGATAGATGGCGTGGAGAACCATTTTGAGTGTGAGGGGGTATTAGAGGTACAAAAGGTCAAGGTGGCTAAGTCAAGGCTTAGAGGTTCTACATTAGCATGGTGGAAATACCTACAAGATGAAAGAATCAACATGGGTAGGACTCCTATAGCTAATTGGAAGTCTATGGTCATTAAAGTGAAGGAAAAATTCCTACTTGAAGACTTTGAGATCTAGTTCCACAAGAGAAGGAAAGGAATGAAGCAAAAAGACCTAGATGTAAGCTCTTATACTGAGGAATTTCAAAGGCTATATTTGAGTTCCAAACAACAACAACAAGAGCCAATCAAAGTAGTGATATATCAAGGTGGTTTGAAGTGGGATATCTAAGAGGAGCTTAGTTTGTGGGCACCTACCATAGTTCAAAGGTACCACTAGCTAGATCTAAAGGTGGAGGAAAATAATAAAAGGAAAGGATATTCTAACTTTAAGGATAGAGGCAAGGGCATAAATCAAAGAGGAGGGGAGGCTACCAGGGCAGAGGAAGTGAGCAGAAGAATCAAGGTGAAAGAAAGTCCACAAAGCTAACTAGTGACAACTCCTTAAAAGGTGGTCATAATAGAGGAAGATGTAATCAAGGGAGGTCTAGTAGGGGGAGAGGATCAGGTAGAACCAACTCATACTTTGCAAGTATGAAATTTTATAACTATGGTCACTTGGGTCATCTAGCCTAGAGATACCCAGAGAAGCCTTCTTCCTCAAATCAAGAAAAAAGGATGGCATATGTGCAAAATACAATTGTAGAAAAGAATCAGAGGTGGACCACATTGAATCTAAAAAAAGGTGAAAATCTCATGTTTAGGAGGGTTTTGATCAAACAACCAACTCGTAATGAACCTAAACATAGAAGGGCATTGTTTAGGATAAAATGAAAAATCCTAGGAAAAGTGTGCAAAGTGGTGGTGGATTTAGGTTCTACTAATAATTTAAAATCAGAGAAGGTTGTTACTAAACTGAAATTGTAGAAGATACCTCATGAGAAAACTTACAAGGTTACTTGGCTTAACAAGGGATAGAGGATCTTGGTAAATGAACAAGCTTGGGTGGATTTTTCCATAATAGGATACAAAGACAGGTTGTTGTGTGATGTATTGCCTATAGATGCTTGCCATCTTTTGCTAGGTAGGCCTTGGAAATTTGATAGTGAGGTTGTGTATGATAGAATAGCTAATGTCATAACCTTCAAAAAGGGAGGTAAGACTTTTAAAACTCAGTCATTTTTAGAAGGGGAGGAAACACAAGCCAAAGTACCTAGTGTACTATTTTGTAGTGAAAAAGGAGTTTGTGAAAGACCTCAAGGACAAGGAATGTCAAAGTTTTGCACTAGTGCTGAAGTTTCAAGAAAAAGAAAATGCAGCCAAGGAACCCTTACCAATTGAAGTCCAATCTTTTGTTTGAAAAGTACAAGGATATAGTGAGTAATGGTACTCCAACTACTCTACCTCCTAGGAGAGTTATAAGTCATCAAATTGAATTTGTTCCAGCTGCTTACAAGCTAAGTCCAAATCAGAACTTAGAAGTGGCAAGAAAAGTCCAAGAATTGATGGATCAAGGTTTGATACAAAAGAGCATAATCCCATGTGCAATTCCTATTATGTTGGCATCTAAGAAAGGGGGGAAATGAAGATTATGTATGGACTCAAGATCCATAAATAGGATTACAGTCATTTACAGGTTTTCGATACCTAGGATTGAAGACCTTATCAATTGTCTTGGAGTGGCTAAATATTTTACTAAGTTGTACTTGAAGAGTGGTTATCACCAAATAAGGATAAAGGAGGGAGATGAATGGAAAACAACATTTAAGACTACTGATGGTCTTTATGAGTGGTTTTTTATTCCATTTGGTCTTTCTAATGATCCTAACACATTCATAAAGCTCATGAATGAAGTTCTCAAGGACTTCATAGGCAGATTTGTAGTTGTATATCTAGATGATATACTTATCTTCAGCAAGACTAGAGAAAATCATATCAAGCATGTTGAGGCAGTTTTGAAAGGACTTCATGAAGAGAAGCTAGCCATCAACCTTGAGAAGTGTGAGTTATTCAAGAAAGAACTTGGATTTGTGGTGTCTCAAGGCACATTAAAGATGAATAAGGAGAAGGTTGTTGCTATTCTAGATTGGCCAACACCTACTACATCTACTGAGGTAAGAAGTTTCCATGGATTATCTCAATTCTATAGGAAAACCATTAGGAATTTTAGTGTTATTTGTGCACCTTTACTTGATACTATAAAGGGGGGAGTTAAGTCTAAGTTTAAGTGGACTTTAGAAGCTGAAAAGTCATTTGAAATGTTGAAGAAACAAGTAGCTACTGAACCTATCCTACAATTGCCTAGTTTTGAGAAATTGTTCACCTTAGAATGTGATGAAAGTAGCTTAGCATTAGGTGGGGTTTTGAGTCAAGAAGGTAGGCCAATAGCTTTTTATAGTGAGAAACGTAATGAGGCCAAGAAGAAGTATTCATCCTATGACTTAGAGCTCTATGCCTTAGTTCAATGTCTTAGAAAATGGAGACATTATTTTTTGCCCAAGGAATTTGTTGTGTTTATAGATAATAAAGCTCTTAGCTACATAAAAACTCAAGAGAAGCTAAGTAATAGACACTTGAAGTGGATGGAGTACTTGTAGGGCTTTACCTTCACAATCAAGAACAAGAAGGGGTAATTGAATAAAGTGGCAGGTGCACTAAGTAGAAGGATCATGACAGTCCAAGAGATTCATCTCCAAAGCATTGGAATAGAGATTTTTTAGAATCTTTACAAAGAAGATGAGGACTTTGCTAAAGCCTACAAGGTATGCAATGATTTTGAAAATCTTTTTCATAGAAAATTTTTAGAATATACCTTGCAAAATGAGTTTCTATTCAAGGGTAACCAACTATGTGTACCAAGGGGTTCCATGAGAGAGAAACTAATAAAGGAGAAGCATAACGAAAGCCTAAGTGGACACTTTGGTGTCGGCAAAATGATAGAACTAGTGCAAAGGTTCTATTATTAGCCAAAGTTAGCAAGGGGTGTAACCAAGTATGTGGAGTAGTGCATGGTATGCATGAAAGACAAATGTGGAATGATCAATGTAGGTCTTTATCAATTTTTACCAATTCCAAATAGGTCATGGGATTGATAAGTATGGATTTTATTGTAGGTTTACCAAAAACCAAGTAAGGGTATGATAGCATTTATATTTTTTTTGATAGATTCAACAAAATGGGGCATTTCATTCCATGTAAGACAACTAATGATGCAAGTCATATTTCCCATCTATTTTTAAAGGAGGTTGTATAGATTCATGAACCCGCATTAAGAATTGTGTCAAATAGGGATATTAAATTTATTAGCCATTTTTGGAAAACTTTGTGGAAAAATCTTGGTACAAACATGTCATTTGGATCACCTTACCATCCCCAAACTAATGGTCAAACTAAATTAGTTAATAGGACCTTTAGAAACCTTCTAAAGTGCGTAACTAGGGAATATGGCTAGACTTGGGATGTTATCATTTCACAAGAAGAGTATGCCTATAACGATAGCAAGAATAGGACCACTGGAAAGAGTCCTTTTGAGATAGTTTATGGAATGCATCCAAGGGGTGTATATGAACTGAGGTATCTTGGTGATATGGATCAAAGGAGTGGTCAAGCTAAAGACTTTGTTCAAACCATGAAAGAGATTTAGGAGCAAGTCAAGAAAACCATCCAAGCTAGCACTCAAAAGCTCAAGGCCAAAGTGGATGAGAAGAGAAAGGATATTTAGTTTTTTGTTGGGGAATATGTAATGGTCCATTTGAATAAATCAAGGTTTCAAAAAGGTGTTCCTACCAAGCTATAGATGAAGAGGGTAGGGCCTTGCAAAATCTTGGCAAAGTATGGAGCAAATACCTATAAGGTGGACTTACCTTCAAATTTAGACATATCCCCTATTTTTGATGTATGAGACTTGGTGGCATTTAAAGGGAAATTACCTTAGGTCAGATAATATGTTCAAGATGGCCTTGAACGTACTATAGTACCTAGTATCAAAAAATTGGAAGCAGAGAAAGTGTTAGACTCAAGAGTGAAGAAGTCTACAAGGCACAAGGTGTATATGGAGTATCTCATTCAATGGAAAGGAAATCAAACTTTAGAGGCTGCTTGGGTTGCTAATTTACAGTTCAAAAAGGTTTTCATACCCCTATACATGTTGCAATCAAGTGTGACTTAGCTTTTTTGATGGGGGTAGTATGGTGTTGGAGCACCTAGATAGGCTAAGGGTAGACCTAGGGCTTCTCTAATGTTTTTGGATTTTAGTGATTCTAGGCATGTCACTAGATCAATAAGAGGACCAAATTGGTCCTAAGGTGAGGTTAGATAGGTTAGAAGAACCCCAAAATGCAATATGGCTCCTAGTTGCTCAAAACTTGCTCATTTGGCTCAATAGAGCATATTTGGTTTTTAAGGGCCAAATAGATCAAATAGGTGTTTGGGGGACCTTATTAGGTTTTTTTTCACTTATTTAAGGAATTTTGAATAGGTAGGTAGCCCATGGAGCAAGTTTGAGAAGAAAATATGCAAAATTGCAAAAATCGCTCAATTCTTGTAAAAGTTGTCATTGACAACTTTTGCATTTTTCTTGCAAAATAATAAAATTATTCATAGGAGCTCTTCAACCACCAAATTTAGTTGGGAAATA
Source organism: Cupressus sempervirens (assembly GCA_028749045.1). NCBI lineage: Eukaryota > Viridiplantae > Streptophyta > Pinopsida > Cupressales > Cupressaceae > Cupressus > Cupressus sempervirens. The sequence goes on along the minus strand of CM053787.1, from coordinate 91,110,999 downwards.
TCTTTTTAAAACTATATAAGATAATTTCCCATCTTCTGAATTAGTTGAAGAAACTAGAATTAATAGTGTACGAACTGTACAAACAACAATTAAATGACAATTTTGAGTTTTTGGTGTTATTAGCAAAAAAGTGGATTGATTTTGCATATTTTTGTGTTGGAATATTTAGGGGGCATTGTTTTAATATTTTTTATAGTGAAATTTAGTTGTTTTTCCAAGTTTTATATGTTTGAATAAATTGTTTTGTGTTCTAGAAGTCTGCTAGTCTAAATAAGGCTATGAGTGCAAAATGGAGTGCTAGGGCCATTTCCCACCGTATGCATTGTATGACCTCTTGGGATTTGGAACTAGGATCCATGTACTTTATGGAAAAAAATGGAGGGCCCTTGGAATGCACAACATTGAGTTTTAGAGTGATACCCTAGGCAAGCCATGCATATTTGGTTAGGGATCACAAATCAGTAAATGAGCTATGGAGTGGATTGAAAGGATTGATTCTTCAATCCAAGAATATGGTGAGTAAGAGGAAGGTGTAGGCTAACCCTAATCTAGAGAAGTTTTGGTGAGGTTACAAAACAAGGTTTTGAAGCAAACAACACTCAAACCCTTGAAACCCTCAAAATAAGGCTAAAATTGTGCTTGTGTTGTACAAACAAGTTGGGGACTTAAGAATTCCAAAATCTTCAATTTCATTGAAAAGGGTACTTGGAATGATAATTTTTTGGGGTACTTGTTAAGGGTTTTTGCAAAATATCTCAGTTTTTGTGCATTTGGAGGGCTAATTCTTGTAGCCTTTTTCCAAGCACTTGAGTGCAATTTGACTTGTGGATTGCAACTCAATTAGGGTTTTATCCTTATTTTTGGTTTGGTATCTTGTTGAGTGACCTAAGGCATACCTAGGTGCCCATTTCATCATATGGGAGATCTGATCAGCATTGGGGTTATGTTTGTTGTAGAGAGTTCATGAGTAAGCTTATACTAACTAATTGGTGTGCACCAATTGAAGGAGTGGGATCTACTTGATAGATTACACAGAGGTATGGGGCATGTTAAAAGCCCTATTTTGGTCAAGTGAAAATCCTAAGAAGACCCTAGAGAGCTTAGGGTTTGAGAGAAAGATTCATTGTCACATCAAAGCTCCACCTACAACATGACCAAAGTCTTCCCTTCCTAGAACCATAATGGCCACCCCAATCTTGGAATAGCTAAGAGTAGAGAAAACCCCAAAGATTACAAATAAGGGAAAAGGACAAAAATCTAAGATAACTTCATCAGTTTGTCAATATATGTCTTCAATGTTCACTACTCCTACATGGCTTAAAAGGGAAGTGAAGACCATACATAGGATGTTTTTGATCTTAGTGACTTCAAATTCATGCCCATAGGAACTTATATGGAGGCTGGATCGATAAGGGATACATCATGCCAAAAGCCATTATGCGAAGATTGGAACCATCTCCCTCCATTTTGACAAGGTCCAGTAGGGATACCTCCACCATCTCTAGGAAATCCTAATTTTACATCCCCACCTCCATAAGAAAAGGAGACTACACCATTACATCCTTTAATGATAGATAAATAGAGCCAAATGATAGAGGATAAAGTGTGTGTAGAGAATAATTTAGAGAAAACTCTAATGGAAGGACGGGCTATTGAAATAATAGAGCAAGCTCCACCTACAACATGACCAAAGTCTTCCCCTCTTATAACCATAACAACCACTATAGTGTTGTAATAATTGAGAGTAGAGAAGACCCCAAAGAGGAAAGATAAGGAAAAGGACCAACATCTAAGATGACTTATTCATCTAGTCAATATATGTCTCTGATGGGCACTACTCCTACATGGATTAGAAGGGAAGTGAAGACCATATAACATAGGATGTATATGGAGACTTTAGAGGCACAAGGATTGGCATTTTTTTCTTGGTTTGCAAGGACACAAGTGCCTACTTGAGAGGATCCTAAATAGCTATCCTTCATCATGAAGAATAAGTAACAAGATTTGGTAGGGTACATAGCCATTCCTCCTCATCGTTAGATTTGGAAGAAATCACCACTAAGGACTACCAAATTGAGGAGATCATAATGGGAAAGACCACTAAGGATACAACCAAATTTTTGACAACCATGGGTCTTAAATATTTATTTCAACATTTAGATCAGGATGAAGAGGAAATTCATAGGTTAAGGAAACAAAATAATTTTTTGTGGGAGTTTGTAAAAGAGATACCAGGTCACACTGACCTAAATCATCTTGAAGAAGCTTTAGGGGCTACCTTAAGAAATAATCTCTGAGCCCATAACCAAGTGATTCATTTTTGGACATGTGTAAGAGATGGCATCACAATTTTGAGGAGAAGGGAGTAGAAATAATAGAATTCAATATGCAGATATTGCATAGTATATAGAAGAATGTGGAAAAGCTAGCTATAGTGATCAACTAGGATTTTGGGTTAGTAGACAAATTTTCTAGTTGGAGTGACAACCTTGATGCACTAAGAACAATAAAGGGGAAAATGTACTAGATGTAACTGTTAGAAATAGCTAATATTGAGAGGGGGGGTGAATATGTATTCTAAAAACTTTTTCCCATAATTGGATATTATTAATTACTTTGTAAATGCATATGAAAGTAAACCAATAATGATGAACAATAAATATAACCACACACAAAGAGAACTCATAAAACCATTATTTTTTAACTAGGGAAACCCTAGCCAAGGGAAAACCCTAGTGAGGATGGTACCCACAAAATGATCCACTAAACAAAATAATCATGTTAAAGATATTGACCTTGTTAGGAGTATGTGAATTACATATAGTGTTTCAGTCATTGATAAAGGACTAGGCCCTATTAAGAGCCTCAACCCTATTAGGAGTTTGTTCAATCCTATTAGGAGTTTGTATTACAATCACAACTATATGCAAGAAGAGCCCACTTCCTTAACATGAAATTATACAATATGGCACCTTTATACGAAAGAGATAGATACGAGAACCTCTTCATTCCTAACTGCCTTACTTCGCATAGCCTGATCTGATATCATACTTTGCATCATAAAATTATGTCATATAAGTTTTCATGTCATCCATATAGTTTCCATATTCATCATATACTTCGCATTTGCATATGTTACATATATTGCTCATACACTTTACTTCGCATAAAATAACTCTTTGCTTATACCATTTCTTTTCACAAAACTCTTGTGTAGTCAGCTTGATACAAATATACATTACACTTACTTAGGGTAAACATATAGGGTGTTGTCCCTAAAAGCATAAGTAATTATTTTGTGACCAAAATAATTCCTTCACACTTTATACCCATTTTCTTGTTGTACTTTGTTTTGTTGTGCACACTTCCTTTACTGGTGTTTAGCCAATAACTCTACCTATACTATAGGTATGTCATCATGACACTCTAATATACCTTCCCTTAACTTTTCACATGAAAAATATCTTTGTATCCTTCACTATACCAAAAACAATCATTGTGCTGCTTGTGAAACTATTTAGCACTTAGACAATTTCCTTTCTCTGACTGTAGAATCTTCACTAGTATATATTGTCCTTATATCATGAAATATATGTTTCTATAAATGAAAACCATAACTCATCTTACCTATCCATATTTCCAATAATGTCCCCCTTTGGCATTGATGGAAGCATATGGAAAAATTGGCTAAGTCCAAAAATGTTATACATAACAATAATAAACACAAAAAGAAACTTCTCAAAACTGGCCTTCAAAACTTCTAAAATTTTATTCATGTCTTGATGGATCATTACATATAATGTTGCTATCATTCCTTATCTATACTTTTACAATTATTTCCTATATACATAGCTAAGCTCCCTCTTACATATGTATACATTTTCTTACATTTTTCTCCCCCTTTGACATCAATGAAAAAGGTGTCAAAATTTATTTACATGTCAAAATTATGTCTCGTACCTCTTCTTAGGTTGATAGGTGAGAGATAAAATCACCAAAATTGACTACAAGACTCTTCATATTCTTTTCCCATGAGTCCTTGACTCTTGAAATGCTAAGCAGAGCACACAAACCATAAAATGTTATCTCTACTGCATTCAGATTTGAGTACACAAAATTGTCAAAAGATGTCTTAATAGACAATCATTCCTCTAGCTGATGTTCTATTTTTCTCAACTTCAAAAGTACATGTTCTTATAGAAGTGAGAACCTCTTGGTTATCCTTGATTTCCTATCTTCAATGAGACTTATCTTATCATGGACCTTGCTAACCTATGCTTCAATTTCTTTGATAGGTTGACTAAGTTGACTTGCCAATGCTTCCACTTCTGCGCATTTGGCCTTAAGTTCACTATCAATGCCCTTTGTGAAGCTAAAAGACATTTCACACTTCACATATAGAGCTTTTCCTTTAAGCTCACACTTCCTTAATGACCTGATGCAAGCATTGAGAGTCAATAAGTCATTCCTTAATTGTGTTTTGACAAACAGTGTCAAACATTTGCACATCATGCTTTGTCTGTGCTTGTGCTACTGCAACATCTGAAAAGCTTGTGAATTTTTAATTAAATTCTTGAACACAACTTTTTCTCTATCCTCTAGGTTTGGATCAAGTGATTTTACTGTCATAACTCCCTGCAACTTGTCAGTGACTTCCATTAGAGTCTTCTGTAAACTCTTAACTTGTTTCGTCTTACTAATTATTTTGCTAAGGGATGATATCAAATTTGATTGATCACCATCATCTGAACCTATAAGAAAAGAAAGGGTGAGAGATGTGATGGGTGTACTAGGATTCTCATCCTTTTCTACTTCCTTCTTCCTCTATTCCTCATCCTATTTCTTCATTTCGTCTTCCTTTTTTTTGTTCTCTTTGTCCTTCTTCTTTTTCTCCTCTTCTTCTTTTGTCTTCTTCTTCTCTCTTGCTTCCTTCTTCTCCATCTTTCTTTCTTCCTCTTTTCTCTTCTTATCTTCTTCTGCCTTCTTCTTCTTCATTCTTCTTTTTGTCATCATTCTTATTTCCTCTTCCTCTCTTCTACTACTTTCTTCCTATTCACTTTTTCTTCTTCTTTCTTCTTCTTTTCTTCTCTTCTCTTCTTGATCTTTCCTTTTCTTTTCCTCTTCTTTCTTCTCTTTCTCTTCTTTTTCTTTCTTCTTTTCTCCTCTTCTTCTTTCTTTTCATCCTCTTGTTTTTGTCTCTTCTTTCTTTCTTCTTATTTCTTTTCATCTCCTTTCCTCTTTTTCTCTTTGGCCTTAGTGTTCCTCTTCTCTTCCTCCTCCTTAGAATTGTAGTCAATGATATTCAACAATATTTTTCCCAAGATCCTTGCAAGGATCTTCTATGATGTTTACTATTACACTTGTAGTACCATTTTGCATTGCATCTCTTCCAATGGAGATATGTAAAGATATGTCTGCCATCTGTGTGTTCTTAGCTTCTACTATTGCTACTACTGGATTTCTTTGTTCAAAAGATACATGGCTTGATCCCCATGACTTCACACTCTCTCTCTTTGGTACATAAGTCATATATTTGACTATGGCATCTTTTGTCTCTCTGTTTACTTCCTCATAATTTCCTCCCATCAAAAGAATGTGTCTTCTTTTATTCTGCGGCAAGGGCTCAACTCCCTTCAATATTTCTTGCAAGTCTTCCCCATTATTAACTTTGAAAAGTTTCTTAATCATGTTTTCTCTTATTTTTTTATCCTCAGTAATACATATTCTTCTTTTGCTAATCAATCTATTGTACAAGTCCTTTGGAATGTGTCTTTGAACATCTTCAAATATTTTATTTTGAAGAATCATATTTCTTACTAATGCATTCTCTAACTAGATTCGATCCATATTGTTGTGCATGCTATAAAACTTATTTAATTCAATGAAATTATTATTATTTATGATTTTCATGTTCAATTTTTCTACCTTTGGCTTCAAGGGCTTCTTTTCTGTGCATGTCCTCACTTCTCCAACTACCTATTTATTAGGTTTGTCTTCTTTAAATTCATTTAATTCAACCATTTGCAGTGTTTTTCTACTCTTTCCAGTGCCACTAGATAGCTTCTTGGTCCTTTTCTTACTAAGTGACTCAGCTTCTTGCTTCACCTTGGTCAATCTTTCTGAATTTCTCTTGGCTAGAGGAGTAGATGATTTGTCTTCAACAATTTTTACTTCCTCTTCATCAGTCTTGTTCAAGGGTTGTACAACAATAGGTTATAGTTGAGCAACTACGGCATAGGGAGTAGTAGGTATATGTGAAGTAGATCCTACTACTATCACTCCCTCTGAAGTTGCTTCTATGGAAATAGGAGTAGTTTCCAATATCTTAGATTGTCCACTAGCCTTCATCTCCAAGGCTATACCATTATAATCTCATTGAATTCTTACCTTGTCATTCCCAATTCCTTGAGAATTGATTCTATCTTCTTCTCAACACTATTCTTGATCTCTTTTCTATAGAGATTTATCTCTACTTCTCTAATATTTTCAACAAAAGTACCCCATCTAGGAGTATCCTTGTCTTCCTTAGAATCAAAAATGATCTTCACATACCCTTCAATTATTTCTTCACTCAATTCATAACCCATGGGGTCTATGAACTTAACTCTAGGTAGAACTGCTTCCATGCAAGTCACATTTATTTCAACCATGAAACATATGTCCTCGTAATTTTCTACCAGTGGGGGTGGTATTCTATAACTCTACGTCATGATAGATTAAAATTCTCTCATCATTCTACTAATATCTTCCATGACCTTTTTCTTCTGATTGTCTTTTGAAATGATGTATCACCAAGCTCATGGTGCATAAATTCATGTTATCCCATTCCCTAATAGGCATACCAGGGAATTGCCTCATCACTAGAAAGAATAGATGAATCCATAATGATTCAAATTTGAATATTGCACTTTTGGTCTTCTTAAGCTTCTCAATGTTATCTAGTAACTAGCGCCTCAATATGTCACACATATCTACCTTCTCATTCTCAATTGTCATCATATAGGCTACATGTAGGAAACTAGTAGGTACAGAGTTCAATCTTGAACTGTTGTTCATCTTGTAGCCTATGATCTTGCTGATCTGTCTCACACTTATCTTCTTAATTAAGTCAATCCTCATGTTTTTGCTGCCTAATTTGGTCCTCAGATCTATCTCTACCATCTTCTTTACATTCTTTTCATTCATAGGGTTTTTGCCCTCATTGCACAATCTAATTAACCTATGAATCATATCATTTTCAATCATGAAAAGTACCTCTCCAACCCAAAAAATTCCTTTGTGAATATGACTCAAAATAATTCTTCTTTATTCATGGTTGTTAAATTATGTAAAGAACATGTGGTTCACAATATTCAAAATTTTAAATGTGTGAACTCTTGTTTCAATGATAAATCACCTTGGAACACTAGGTCAAGTTCCTTATGTATATCATTGTCTCCAATTCTCTCAAATTTATAATGGATATATGACCTGATATCCTCTACATAAAGAAGATTTTTTGAAACTTGTGAAAATGCTCCTAAGGGATCATCTTCTTGTGAAATGAATAGATACTTTTAAAATACAAATCTTGGCCTCTCACCTACATCACAAACAGTAAGATTCACCATTTTAACTAATTCAAATACTTTGAAAACTTCGTAAAATACCTTAATTTTGTGAAACTAGGGCACTTTCAAATTCCCACAATTAACTCTTTCAAATAAACCTTTGCTTGTTGTCAAATCTCTTTAAAATGCTCCTTAACTCTTTGCATGATTGAATGATACTCAAAATCCTATCTGTATCCTTTAAATCTTTCAAATTGAACTTCACATTAATTGTGCATTTGTGAAAATTCATAAAAATAGTACTCTATTAAACAAAAAACTTGTTTGAGTTCATTTTCATTCAATTGATCACCAAATGACTTGCACTCTTAATCAAAGCTTCCTTAGTACCTTTTTCTACCTCCTATCAACTTCACAACTCTCAATCTGACTTCTAACTTCTATTTCATCTTCCTGATGCTCTATTTTGATAAAAGGTGGTTAACTCAAATAAGATGAGTCACCAAATATGGTTGATTTAATTCTTCCTTCAGGTGCATCAAAAAATTATTCTTCTAGAATTATATGTGAGCTTTCTAGATCATTTTCTTTCACAAATACTTCCTCAAATTATTCAATATGATCTTTGAGTGCATCCTTATGACAGTTAGTACTATCATTATCATTTCTTCTATTGTTTCTATTATTTTTCCTTCTGTAGTTAGGATTCATGTTGAAATTTCTTCTTCCATTTTGAAAATTTTCATTTTGTGTCCAAAGTTATTGCATAACTAACATACAGGCGCATTCCTCTTTTGATTGGTTCCATTCTGATTATTTGGTGCTCTATGATTCCTTACAATTTGTCTAAGGGTGTTACATTTATAATATACAATTTTTTTCCTTCCCCCATTAGGTCTTTCTCCATCGTTAGATCTGCTTTGTGATCTCCTTTCATTACCTGCAAGGTTAGTATCCCTAAACATTCTACTATTTCCATTATTACTATCAAACTTAGGTTACTTGCAATCTATTGCTTTATGTCCATAACCATGAAAGTTATAACAATAGAAATTAGTAATAGGTTTAAATGACTTACCTATACAATCTCTCTTCTTATGAACAACCTCATTGCATATAAAACATCTACCTTTGAATTCATGTCTATCTAGCCTCCTTAGGTGATTCAACTTGCTCTATTTTCTTTGGTTCATCACATTTATCAAATATATTAAACTTTCTCAACTTATTTAGATATTTTTTTGATATACTTGGTTCAAACCTATTTTGATTAGTTTCTTGAGGCTTAGCATTTTCAACAATTGGATCTTGTTCTATCCTAACTTCAGTTTTCTTGGTTGATTTCTCTCCAATGAGATATCCAAGACCTATCTTGTCAGAAGAAGATCTCTAGTAAAATAGTTCATTGATTTTCTCACTAGTGGAATAAAGTTTTTCTAACTATTTCTTAGCCTAAGTTAATTCTCCTTTCACAATGGAATTGTACTTTTCCAATTCTATATGCTCTATTCTAATAGAATCTAATTTAGTTGTTACTTGATTCAAATGGGATCTTAGGTTTTCATTCTTGGAATTCATATTTGGTTCAATCTTACTATCATCCTACTTAAGACTTAACTTAAGTTCAAGAATCTTCATATCATGTTTCAAGATCTCATTTTCTTTCTTGAGGGTTCCTACTTCACCATTGTGACAAATCTTCTTTTTTGATTCCTTTCTAGATTTTAGGTAATCAATCTTATCTTTTAGTTTACCAATGTAATCTTTTGCATCTACATACCTATCTTTCAGGTTGTCTCAATTTTCTCAAGGGCTTCTTCAAAAATTTTCTTTAACTATTTTATCATCTTAAAATGGAAGCACTTCCCTCTTAAGAACATTTAGCCCTTCGAGTAAGTAGTTTGGGGTCGTGCCAAGGACCTTGAATGGGTTTTTGCATGGATTTGGATGTTTTCCCCCTCTTCTTCTTCTTCTTCTTCTTCTTCTCTCTCTCTCTCTCTCTCTCTCTCTCTCTCTCTCTCTCTCTCTCTCTCTCTCTCTCTATTTCCAGCCTATTTTTGACAAATTGCTCTGCAAAATTGAGGACTTTGGCCTTTGGGTCAAGGACATTCTTCTAGGTCAAGGTCACCCTCGACCCTAACCTAGGTCAAGGATGACCTTCACCTTGACCTAGGATAGGTTCGACCTCATCCATAACCCTAGGTCTCATTTTCAATTTCTGAGAGTTCCTAGATCTCGGGCTATAGAAAGTTTCTTTTCCCACTTCTAGGTTAGCTATTTTAGGTTTGAGAATTGTATAATCTTAAATTACATTTAATCTAGGTCTATTCCTAGGGGTTAAGGTTAAATGGGATTTGATATTCCTATGTCATCCTTCTCTAGGAGTTAGTTCCCTAGATCTCTATATAAGGAAGCCTTCTTCCCTCATTTTGACATCCACTATCTACAATCTACAAGCAATCCATTTATTATGTAAGAAAAGAACCTAAGAGCGCATATGAATGATTACTATCTATGAGAAACTACCTACTTTTTAGGATCAAGCAAGAATTCTATCATTCATGCATTCAAGTTCTCCATTGAAGATCAAGGATTGAATCATTCAAACCTTTGAAGGGATTTAGTTCAAGCATTGAAGATCCATCATTCAAAACTCTAGATCTAGCCATCATGATGGTGTGATCTTCCTTCAAGATCCTTTGTTCATCTTCAAGATCTATTCATACTTCTTTCAAGGTGGATTCTAAGCATACAATCACAAAGATTTTGATTTACATTTGTTAATGTTATGTTGAAGCTTTTGTATCAATATACTTGTTTACATTTCAAATACAATTGCATATCTATTGAATAGAATATCTTTTTTATTAGATTTACTTCTACTACTTGCTAGCATTGTCTATTTCAATTCCATTATTAAGGTTGATTCCAAAATATGGTTTGACCAAGGCAAACCCCTCATCCAAACAAAAAAACCATTTTTTCTTACAAATACAAGTATATAACAATGAATTGGAGAGCAGATTTAGATACCTTTTTTGTCAAACTTGTGAGATCTACGAATAAAAATTTCATCACAGCAATGTAGGTCAAGGTCAACTTTTTGGGGTACAATTGTGCCCCGGGGTAAGATTGTGACCCACCAACAGGGTCAAGGTGTACCTCCCTTCAAAAATACAAAAATTTTCTAGGTTTTCTGTGTCTTGACATTTCTAGTCTAGAATAAGTTGCATATTTTCTAAAAACTACATACAGACATAAAAAATATAGTATTTTCCAAATTTAAATTTAGTAATTGTATTTTATCTATTTTAGGATTTAAGAACATACTCTCCCACAATATAAAGATCATATAACCCCCTCTTTCTCCCTATTTTCGATCACTTGATCCATTACTGTATTGAACACTTTCTTGCACTTAATCAATTTAGATCATTCTTATTGAAAATTAGGGTTGTGAAGAGGGTTCCCATTGTATTTCTTTTCAATTGTTCCATATCCATAGGGATCTTACTCAAGATGTTAAGCCTCTTTTGAGTAACTGGGCTCTGATACCAATTGTTAGAAATAGATAATATTGAAGGGAGGCAAGGGGGTTGAATCAATATTCTACAAATATTTTGCCACAATTGGATGTTATTAATTACTTTGTAACATGCATATGAAAGTAAATCAATAATGATGTGCAGTAAATATAACCATCCACAAAGATAACTCATAACACCATCATTTGTTAAATAGGGAAACCCTAGCCAAGGGAAAACCCCGGTGGGGATGGTACCTACAAACCGATCCACTGAAAAAAATAATGTTGTTAAGGATATTGACCTTGTTAGGAGTTTGTGAATTACATATAGTTTCTTGGTCCTTGTTAGAGGACTAGCCCCTACCAAAAGCCTCAACCTTGTTAGGAGTTTCTTCAATTCTATTAGGAGTTGGTATTACAATCACAACTATATGCATGAAGAGCTCACTACCCTAACTTGAATTATACAATATAGTGCCTTTATACAAAAGAGATATATACAAAAACATCTTTATTGTTGACTGCCTTACTTCGCATAGTCTGTTCTAACATCACACTTCACATCACAAAATTCTAATATAAGTTTGCATGCCATGAATATATTTTACATATTCATCATATACTTTTCATTCACATATTTTACATATATTGCACATACACTTTACTTCACATAAAACAATTATTTACTTATACCATTTCTTTTCACAAAACTCTTGTGTAGCCGACTTGATACAAATACATGTTGCACTTACTTAGGGTAAACATCTAGGATGTCATCCCTACAAACATAATTAATTATTTTGTGATCAAAGTAATTCCTTAACACTTTATACCTCTTTTCTTGTTGTACTCTGTTCTATTGTGCACATTGCCTTTATTGGTGTTTAGCCTATAACTCTGTCTATATTGTCATTATTGACCTATACACTTAGGTACATCATCATGACACTCTAATATACCTTCACTTAACTTCACATTTGAAAAATATCTTTCTAGCCTTTTCTATACCAAAAATAATCTTTGAGCTACTTGTGAAACTATCTAACACTTAAATAATTTTCTTTCTCTGACTATAGAATCTTCAATAGTATATATTGTCCTTACCTCCTAAAATATGTGTTGCTATAAATGACAACCATAACTCATCTTACCTAGCCATATTGCCAACAATGAATGAATGTATATATGGGAGAAGAATTGGATAGAATAGATGATTGGAAAGAAAAAATATTGACTGGTAATATGGTCATATTAGCCATGTATGAAGATATTTAGGATATGAAGGGTAGGACTCATGTCTAGTTTTTCAAAGCAGATAAATACTATAGTGCAGCCAACTTGGAGATTTTTTATGATGACTCTAGAACACATCTATGCTAAGTGAAAATGGTTTTACAATGATTCCTAGCATATTTTCAATAATTTTTCTTCAAGGACAATGTTAGATACATTTTCAAAATCGAGGAGACATCGAGAGAGTTGGACTCTAGGATGATTTTGTAGAAGTCAAGTAGGAAGTTCATAATTTCTATAGAGAAGTGAGGGTTAAATATGAAGCTTTAGACTTTTTAGTTCTTTGAAAAAATTCCTCAACCATCCAAAAGTTCAAAGCAACACATCTAGACATCATTTTGTTTAAAGGTCAACAAGACCTAGATGTTGGAAATTGAAGATTGTGGACTTAAAAAAATCCTGGTAGTTTTGGTCCTAACACCACTGAAGGTGTCCAAGTGCATATTTTGAAGTTTTGGTGGAAGAATTTCTTTTCCCCTTAAGGTGTTTAGGTGTGATAATTTTTAAACACTTGTGGTCACACTGACCATTAACTATCGATTTCTATTTTTGAGTGTTTTATGATGTATTGCAACAATTAACTAATAGTTAAGCATGGAGGAAGATGCATAGGTATTTTCTAAAGGCCCCTAAGCTCAAGTTCACACTCAAAGACATCTATCTCCTATCTTTTTTTTATTATTATTATGTTAAGTTATGTAAAGGCTCATGCACCTACTAATGGATACAAAACAAGGGTGAAGGTCTGCTTAGCACCATATTAGGAGTCATTTTGTATATAATTATCTTTGTTTTATTAGTTTTTAGAATACTCTTTTCATGTGAAGAACCCTAACTCCTAGCATCATATGAGGGAGAGGGATCACTATAAATAAAGCATCATAACATGTATTCAAGACTGACATTTTATGCAATAAAGTATGCTATTGGTGCTCTCATTCTATGTGTAGTGATTCTTGTTGGAATGTGTGTTCTCTTTGTGAATTAAGAGTTTACAAATAAAAGTGGATATAATAGTCTTATTTTATTTGAATGATGATGTGATTTGTAGTATTGTAGGATTTTGTCACAAATAGTCACATAATACCTCAGTTGTGACTAACTGGAGAAGGGGATTTTCTCGCATGCATTTCATAGCAATTTGTCTCATGTACATGCACTTTCCTTGGCTGCACGATTTGATGAGTTGTGAAAAATCATTCTATCTTTAAAAATTCCTTTCATGATTGCATCAGGGAGATTGTGGGGCACTATTTTGATTTTCATTGGTTTTCTATCATCCCCTTTGAAGACTTAATTTGCAAATATGTTGCCATTGTAGCTTATGTCCATCTAGATTTCCCATTTTTAGCAATTTTCTTATCTTTCTTGTTACCCTATCTTTGTAATTTACTTTCATAGAAAAATGGCTAAATCAAAAAATCATGTTAATTTAGGAAATAACAAAAGTATTGTTTTTTTCTAAATATATTCTAAGTGTCAAAAAGTTATAGATTGAATTTCTACAAACCAACAAAGACTTCCTTATTATATAGAAATATTTATCTTTGATTGAGCAACCTAGTTGGTTGAAAAAAGCCTTCTAGATCCTTGGAGTTGGTATTTTATCAAATTTTCAAGAGAGAGATTCTTACAAATTTATGTCATTGTCATCATATGAACACGATGCTCAACAAAAGTGGTGCTAGAAGGAGGGTTGCCACTAGTTTGAACTTTGAGAAAGCTAGAAAAATTTGATCCATTATCCCCCTTGAAAAGAGTGTTGCAATCATCTCCTAACAAGAACGAGTTCTTGGAACTTGAACTTTTTTGCAAAACTCACACTAATAAAGAAATTCCCAAAATTCATACTCAATACCTGTCATATTGCCAAATTCAACTCCACAATCCCCCATTTCTTCACAACCAACACCAACCCCCCCACCCCACCCCCACAAAAAAAAAAGTCAACCAACTCCACCACCAATGGCTTTCTTTGCTAACACTAATCAATTTTCACCTATCTAGTTGCAATGTCAACTCAATGACCTTCCTAAAATTTTGCAAAATTCTCCCTAGGTACATTTACGAAGAGACAAAGATGACAGAGGATCACATAACAATTTTTTAGAGAAATGTGCAACAAAAATAAAATTCAGCATGAAGATGTGGTCGTCTGTTGGTTCCCTTATACTTTTGAGAGGCAACATTTAATTGGTATGTGAATTTTCCTCCAAAATGCATCACGAATTGAGACTCTTTCGAAAAGATATCCTTGGATCATTTCAAGACCTTTGTAAATCCAATTTTGGTATACCAATAATTCCTTTCCATAAGGAGGGGCCATGAGACTATCTCAAGATTTAATCATCATTTCCATATGATGTACAAAATGATGGAGTCCCCTTACATAGTACCACTTGACATTGTAATTAAAATTTATCTCAACTCCATAGATCAACTTACAATAATTTTCTAAGAAGTTTGCTTGCTGAAAATATAGACACCTTTGAATAGATTTTCCAAGAAGTAGTGACTTTCACAAGAAAGATAATCCCAATAGAGAGGGGAGTATGATGGTCCCCTTGCTGGAAAATACCATAGGAGTGATTCATGATATCTAGTAGGACCCAAAATGGTAGTGCTTTAATACAATACTATTACAATGCAACAATTCCTACTACTCCACTAGTAGCTCTTATATATCTGAGGTATGAGATCCCTAAGATGACATTTTTTAAACAAAAGGTTGCTCAAAAACTAGAACCTGAGGACAATAGCTTGGATACCAAATTTGATGTGATGAAGAAAATGATGTCTCAACTCTCTAATGAGTTGATAAGGATAAAGTTATTTTAGGGACATAATAAAATTTACCAACATTTGACTACTACTGAAAATAGCAATAATTACACACAAAACTCCAACCAAAATTATGGTTCCTACAATAATAACAACAACAATAATGGGAACAATTACAATGAACAAGATAGAATGATCAGGGTTCCATGGCCAAACTGATAATGGAGTACTCATCCAAATAATGGTAGTATTCCTACTAATAATGCAAACACTATCAGCTTTGTTGAGGTGCACTTTGGTGGACCCAATGGGAACAACCAAAACAAAAAATATTATTACTACTATGATGATAACAATAGTCATAATTAATCAACATCCCCATGATTCTAGTACAAATCCTATTCAATTCAATGCTATGGTTTTGAAATCTTATGAAGCACCTCAAGTTGAAAAAGAGAATTCAACAAATGAGGAATGTTTTGTCCCTAAACTAAGAAGCCAAGCCGGAAGCAACAAAGATGTTCAATGTTCGCAATGATAATGGGAAAACCTACAACTTGAAAAGTCCAAAGGAACCATTGCATGATGGTATACCTCCATAATCACATCATACACCCCTAGATTACTAGGAAACTAATAACCCAATCTCAGAATGAGTACCATTCCAAGGGGTGGATACATACAAGACTCAACCCACGATGTGAAAACTATGACTTTATCTTCATAAAAATATAGTGAAATAGAACTAAAGAGAATGCAAGACAATATTTCTATGTATGATATACTACAGAGTTTCCCTAGTCAAATGGAAGATCTCTTGAGGAGTTTAGACCATTTAAAGGCTACACCAACTCCCAATGCTTTAAAAAAACCCACCTCAAGTGTCAATAAAATGGAAGCTATTCCCACAATATTTAAGGATAAGTTAGAATTTCCCCCTTTCTTAAAGAGTCTTCAATTTATTGGGAGAAACTTATACAATCATTTGATAAACTTAGGTTCTAGCTGCAATATCATGCTACTATCAACTTATCAAAGGCTAGGTGTGACACCTCAACCCACAAACAAAGTGGTGATACAATTGGACAAAATTAAAATCATTGGCATACCGAAAGATGTGCATATTTAACTCACTACAAATCCATGAATATAGGACATAATTGATATACATGTGGTAGACATCCCTCATATATATGGAATGCTTTTGCAAAAATAATGGACCAAGTGTCTAAGGGGATGTTTCTCAATTGATTTCACCCAAATATGGTTGACATGGAAGGGGTTGAATAATAAAATCAAGATTGATGCAAAGCCTAAGTTAAAGTCAATGGTGATTGAATACAACACTCACAAGGAGGTTCTATTTCACCAATCCGATCTAGGATCATATCAAGTTATGGAATTTAATTTACAAGAAAAATTTGAGGGTAATCCTATACAAGGAGTGCAAGAATTTTCACTAAGTGATAATTTCTTTAAACAATTCATGGACAACATGACTTCAAACATG
This sequence comes from Cupressus sempervirens, assembly GCA_028749045.1. Taxonomy (NCBI): domain Eukaryota; kingdom Viridiplantae; phylum Streptophyta; class Pinopsida; order Cupressales; family Cupressaceae; genus Cupressus; species Cupressus sempervirens. Next base: position 91,094,339 of record CM053787.1, on the reverse strand, counting down.
CAATATCTTGGAGAAGATGTTGATCCTAGCATACTCTTATTATCAAGTTTTTGTCACCTACTCTTATTATCAAGTTTTTGTCACCTTCATTTGGAAAGTCACTCAGAATTTGAACACCCATGTTGCCAAGATGTTATATCACAAGTGTTATCAAAGGTGACATCACAAGGGAGTGTGACATAAACTACCAAGTCAGAAAAAAACATCACCTTGCTAGCCATATTGTAGATTCGTAAAGAAACTTGTAGAACTATTAATTTTGAGGTTGTTGATCAAGGTAGTGGGTCTGAGGATGGTAGAACATGATTGGTAACTAGAAATTTGTCTCTTGAAAGGGCTTCTCTTTGAGGAAGACCTCAATGTTTCATATAGTTATACTTCATCAAATAGAGGAGGAATTCCACCAAGTTATGAAGGAATAATAACCAATGCGAGAAGGCAACTTTATGTCAAAGGTCAAGGCTAAATATTCATCATTGTTAAACCAAAAGAAGAAACACTCAGAGTCATGGAGCTCAAAAGTGACTCCAAGAAAAATAACAAGAAGGTGTAGAGCCATCGTCTGAAATTGGAAACACACCTAAGGAAGTTAGAAATACTACCTAGGAAATGATGGAACAAAGGCCTAAATCTAAGTCTTTCAAAGAAAAATTTAAAGGCAAAGTGAAGTACAAGAAAAAGATAAAATGAGTTAAAAATATGAATGAGATATGGACCTTGCGATTTGGTAGATCTAAATTCAAACAAGGAAGAAGACCCAGAATGTAACTAATCAACCCTATAGGTAAGTCTTTTGATACTGCTTATCATTTATAATTTTCTCATACTAATGTTCTAGAATACAAAGCTCTTGAACAAGGACTTCTTCTATCTCTAGAGAAGGGTGTAAAGATTCTCATAGTTGAAGGATTCTCTCAATTAGTGATTAGGAAAATTAGAGGAACTTACTCATGCAATGATAGAAAGCTGCAAGCATGTTGGTGAATAGATTTTTCTTTTAAATTAAAGAAAAAGGATAAAAGATTCTATGCCCAAGTTCATAAGACAAATACAATTTCCCAATAGTTGAGGAATTTTCACATACACAATTCCTCTCTGAATTTTAGTAAAGTTCAGCTTCCTTATTGGATTTTCAATCAAAACCACTGGGTATGTGCAAGATCATGGTGTACCAAACTATGGCCTTAAGTGGCAATGAAAAATCAGCAAATCGGGTTTATGTCAACTTGACACATAATTTTGAAGTGGTTATGGACTTTATATCAAAAAGTTGTAAGAAAATAATTTGTAGAAAATTCAATGTAGTTTCTAAACTACTAGGCCTTATCAGGAGAAAAAAATAATTGATTGGTCAAAAGTTTGAATTTTAATGCAGTACTAAGAAATTTTCAGGGCAAAAATAAAAAGTAGGTGTATGTCTAACCACCTTAATCAAAATAAAATCATAATATTTTTTTAATATAATTATAGATATGAAAACTAGACTCATGCCCGGATGTGACGCATATTTTTTGATATTTTTATTCCAAATAAATAATTAAATATGAATTTTCTACCAAAACTTTTTCGGATTAAAAAAAGTCCCATGTCTAACCACCCTAACTAATAGAAAATTTGATCAAATTTTTATTTTTTTATTTTTTTCTTATACTAGGCGAAGTATAGAATGTGACGCAACTTTTAGATTTAAAAAATGTTATACCGTTTGAAAGTTATAGCTATTTTTCATTCAGTATGTCAATCAACACTTTACAATAATCTTCATTGATAATTAACTAATAAATACTTATCGAACTCATAATTTGACAGAAATTATATTGATGGAATCTAGAGAGCGATATTAAAAAACTCATTTCGTTTCATTCAATTTTGATCAAAATAACATTGTCAGACGGATACTCGAAGTCTGAGTATCACTAAAACTCTCTATAAACATGTCTTTGGGGTTGACTGGGCAGGCTTGGTAAATACCAAGCCTGATCGGATATCCGATTTGACATCGGATATCCGATATGGCTCGGTAGTCAAATTTCAAAAATCTTCAAATTTTGGAGGGAAATTAGATTTAAACGTTCTAATTTTTTATTTTTAAATTATTTCACTTATATTAATATGTAAAGGCATATTTTAATATATTATATATATATATATAATAACGTAATGTAAACATACAAGATATAATCTAGTAATATATAATAATATCTTATGTTAATCTTATTACAATCTATAAATATAATATATATTATTATTATTTTTACTAAATATAATAACGTAATATATATATATATATAATACGTATTATATATTATTATATTAATATGTATGTTATTAATATATACAATAACGTAATATTTTCATTAAATGTAATATGTATTATATATTATTATATTAATATGTATAATAATATAATATTTATATAACAACATAATATTTTTATTAAATATAATATATATAATAAATATTATTATATTAATATGTATGTTATTAATATATTTATATAATAACGTAATATTTTCATTAAATATAATAATGTAATATGTATATGTATATGTATATATATTATTATATTGATATGTATATTATTAATATGTATATTATTAATATATAAGAGTCAAAGGGGGTCAAAGGGTGACCTATAACCCTCTTTGACCCATTAAACGACGATATATGTCTCTAGGAGTCCTAGGACCCCTAGGGACATATGTCGTCCTTTAATGGGTCAAAGGGGGTCCCTTTGACCCATTAAATGATGACATATGTCCTTAGGACCCCCAGGGACATAGCCGAATCGTTCATATCGGTCAAAGGGGGTCATAGGGTGACCTATGACCCCCTTTGACCAATTAAACGATGACATATGTCTCTAGGGGTCCTAGGACCTCTAGGGACATATTCGAATGGGTATTATGGGTCAAAGGGGGTCATAGGGTGACCTATGACCCTCTTTGACCCATTAAACGATGACATATGTCCCTAGGGGTCCTAGGACCCCTAAGGACATAGTGGAATCGTTCATATGGGTCAAACGGGGTCATAGGGTGACCTATGACCCCCTTTGACCCATTAAATGACGACATATGTCCCTAGGGGTCCTAGGAACCCCAGGGACATAGTCGAATCATTCATATGGGTCAAAGGGGGTCATAGGGTGACCAATGACCCCCTTTGACCCATTAAACGACGACATATGTCCTTAGGGGTCCTAAGACCTCTAGGGACATATTCGAATGGGTAATATGGGTCAAAGGGAGTCATAGGGTGACCTATGACCCTCTTTGACCCATTAAACGATGACATATGTCCCTAGGGGTCATAGGGCCCCTAGGGACATATTCTAATCGTTCATATGGGTCAAAGGGGGTCATAGGGTGACCTATGACCCTCTTTGACCCATTAAACGATGATATATGTCTCAAGGGGTCCTAGGACCCTTAGGGACATATTCGAATAGGTAATATGGGTCAAACGGGGTCATAGGGTGACCTATGACCCTCTTTGACTCATTAAACGACAACATATTTCTCTAGGGGTCCTTGGACCCCTAGGGACATATTCGAATTGTTCATATGGGTCAAAGGGGGTCACAGGGTGAACTATGACCCCCTTTGACCCATTAAACGACGACATATGTCCCGAGGGGTCCTAGGACCCCTAGGGACATATTCGAATGGGTAATATGGGTCAAATGGGGTCATAAGGTAACCTATGACCCTCTTTGACCCATTAAATGACGACATATGTCCCTAGGGGTCCTCAGACCCGTAGGGACATATTCGAATCGTTCATATGGGTCAAAGAGGGTCATAGGGTGACCTATGACCCTCTTTGACCCATTAAACGACGATATATGTCCCTAGGGGTCCTCGGACCCCTAGGGACATATTCGAATCGTTCATATGGGTAAAAGGGGGTCATAGGGTGACCTATGACCCTCTTTGACCCATTAAATGATGACATATGTCCCTAGGGGTCTTAGGACCCCTAGGGACATATTCGAATCGTACATATGGGTCAAAGGGGGTAATAGGGTGACCTATGACCCCTTTTTCACCCATTAAACGATGACATATGTCTCTAGGGGTCCTACGACCCCTAGGGACATATTCGAATGGGTATTATGGGTCAAAGGGGGTCATAGGGTGACCTATGACTCTCTTTGACCCATTAAACGATGACATATGTCCCTAGGGATCCTTGGACCCCAAGAGACATATTCGAATGGGTAATATGGGTCAAAGGGGGTCATAGGGTGACCTATGACACTTTTTGACTCATTAAATGACAACATATGTCCCTATGGGTCCTAGGACCCTAGGGACATATTCGAATTGTTCATATGGGTCAAAGGGGGTCATAGGGTGACCTATGACCCCCTTTGACCTATTAAATAATGACATATGTCCCTAGGGGTCCTAGGACCACTAGGGACATATTCGAATGGGTAATATGGGTCAAATGGGGTCATAGGGTAACCTATGACCCTCTTTGACCTATTAAACGATGACATATGTCTCTAAAGGTCCTAGGACCCCTAGGGACATATTCGAATTGTTCATATGGGTCAAAGGGGGTCATAGGGTGACCTATGACCCTCTTGACCCATTAAACGACGATATATGTCTCTAGGGGTCCTAGAACCCCTAGGGACATATTCGAATGGGTAATATGGGTCAAAGGGGGTCATAGGGTGACCTATGAACCTCTTTGACCCATTAAATGACGACATATGTCCCTAGGGGTCCTCGGACCCCAAGGGACATATTCGAATGGGTAATATGGGTCAAAGGGGGTCATAGGGTGACCTATGACCCTCTTTGACCCATTAAACGACGACATATGTCCCTAGGGGTCTTAGGACCCTAGGGACATATTCAAATTGTTCATATGGGTCAAAGCACCCTATGACCCCCTTTGACCCATTAAATGACGACATATATTCGAATGGGTAATATGGGACAAATGGGGTCATAGCGTAACCTATGACCCTCTTTGACCCATTAAATGACGACATATGTCTCTAGGGGTCCTAGGACCCCTAGGGCCATATTCGAATCGTTCATATGGGTCAAAGGGGGTCATAGGGTGATCTATGACTCTCTTGACCCATTAAACGACGACATATGTCCCTAGGGGTCCTAGGACCCCTAGGGACATATTCGAATGGGTAATATGAGTCAAAGGGGGTCATAGGTCACCCTATGACCCTCTTTGACCCATTAAACGAAGACATATGTCCCTAGGGGTCCTAGGACCCTAGGGACATATTCGAATGATTCATATGGGTCAAAAGGGGTCATAGGGTGACCTATGACCCCCTTTGACCCATTAAACGACGACATATGTCCCTAGGGGTCCTAGGACCCCTAAGGACATATTTGAATCGTTCATATGAGTCAAAGGGGGTCATAGGGTGACCTATGACCCCCTTTGACCCATTAAACGATGACATATATCCCTAGGGGTCCTAGGACCCTAGGGACATATTCGAATGGTTCATATGGGTCAAAGGGGGTCATAGGGTGACCTATGACCCCCTTTGACCCATTAAACGACGACATATGTCCCTAGGGGTCCTAGGACCCCTAGGGACATATTTGAATCGTTCATATGATTCAAAGGGGGTCATAGGGTGACCTATGACCCCCTTTGACCCATTAAACGACAACATATGTCCTTAGGGGTCCTAGGACCCCTAGGGACATATTTGAATGGGTAATATGGGTCAAATGGGGTCATAGGGTAACCTATGACCCTCTTTGACCCATTAAATGACGACATATGTCTCTAGGGGTCCTAAGACCCCTAGGGACATATTCGAATCGTTCATATGGGTCAAAGGACCCTCTTGACCTATTAAACGATGATATATGTCTCTAGGGGTCCTCAGACCCCTAGGGAAATATTCGAATGGGTAATATGGGTCAAAGGGGGTCATAGGGTGACCTATGACCCTCTTTGACCCATTAAACGACGACATATGTCCCTAAGGGTCCTAGGACCCCTAGGGACATATTCGAATGGGTAATATGAGTCAAATGGGGTCATAGGGTAACCTATGACCCTCTTTGACCCATTAAACGATGACATATGTCTCTAGGAGTCCTAGGACCCCTAGGGACATATTCGAACCGTTCATATAGGTCAAAGGGGGTCATAGGGTGACCTATGACTCTCTTGATGCATTAAACGACGATATATGTCTCTAAGGGTCCTAGGACCCCTAGGGACATATTCGAATGGGTAATTTGGGTCAAAGGGGGTCATAGGGTGACCTATGACACTCTTTGACCCATTAAACGACGACATATGTCCCTAAGGGTCCTTGAACCCCAAGGGACATATTCGAATGGGTAATATGGGTCAAATGGGGTCATAGGGTGACCTATGACCCTCTTTGACCTATTAAACTACGACATATGTTCCTAGGGGTCCTAGGACCCTAGGGACATATTCGAATCGTTCATATGGGTCAAAGGGGGTCATAGGGTGACCTATGACCCCCTTTGACCCATTAAACGACAACATATGTCTCTAGGGGTCCTAGGACCCCTAGGGACATATTTGAATCGTTCATATGAGTCAAAGGGTCAAAGAGGGTCAAAGAGGGTCATAGGTTGTAACCTATGACCCCATTTGACCCATATTACCCATTCGAATATGTCCCTAGGGTTCCTAGGACCCCTAGGGACATATTCGAATGGGTAATATGGGTCAAATGAGGTCATAGGGTAACCTATGACCCTCTTTGACCCTTTAAATGATGACATATGTCTCTAGGGGTCCTAGGACCCCTAGGGACATATTCGAATCGTACATATGGGTCAAAGGGGGTCATAGGGTGACCTATGACCCTCTTTGACCCATTAAACGATGATATATGTCTCTAGGGGTCCTAGGACCCCTAAGGACATATTCGAATGGGTAATATGGGTCAAAGGGGGTCATAGGGTGACCTATGACCCTCTCTGACCCATTAAATGACGAGATATGTCACTAGGGCTCCTAGGACCCGTAGGGACATATTCGAATGGGTAATATGGGTCAAAGGGGGTCATAGGGTGACCTATGACCCCCTTTGACCCATTAAACGACGACATATGTCTCTAGGGGTCCTAGGACCCCTAGGGACATATTCGAATGGGTATTATGGGTCAAAGGGGGTCATAGGTCTCTTTGACCCATTAAACGATGACATATTTCCCTAGGGGTCCTCGGACCCCAAGTGACATATTCGAATGGGTAATATGGGTCAAATGGGGTCATAGGGTGACCTATGACCCTCTTTGACCCATTAAATGACGACATATGTCCCTAGGGGTCCTAGGACCCTAGGGACATATTCTAATCGTTCATATGGGTTAAAGGGGGTCATAGGGTGACCTATGACCCCCTTTGACCCATTAAACGACAACATATGTCCCTAGGGGTCCTAGGACCCCTAGGGACATATTTGAATCATTCATATGTGTCAAAGGGGGTCATAGGGTGACCTATTACCCCCTTTGATGCATTAAACGACGACATATGTCCCTAGGGGTCCTAGGACCCCTAGGGACATATTCGAATGGGTAATATGGGTCAAATGGGGTCATAGGGTAACCTATGACCCTCTTTGACCCTTTAAATGATGACATATGTCTCTAGGGGTCCTAGGACCCCTAGGGACATATTCAAATCATACATATGGGTCAAAGGGGGTCATAGGGTGACCTATGACCCTCTTTGACCCATTAAACGATGATATGTCTCTAGGGGTCCTAAGACCCCTAGAGACATATTCGAATGGCTAATATGGGTCAAAGGGGGTCATAGGGTGACCTATGACCCTCTCTGACCCATTAAATGACGAGATATGTCGCTAGGGGTCCTAGGACCCCTAAGGACATATTCGAATGGGTAATATGGGTCAAAGGGGGTCATAGGGTGACCTATGACCCCCTTTGACCCATTAAACGACGTCATATGTCTCTAGGTGTCCTAGGACCCCTAGGGACATATTCGAATGGGTATTATGGGTCAAAGGGGGTCATAGGGTGACCTATGACCTTCTTTGACGCATTAAATGACGACATATGTCCCTAGGGGTCCTCGGACCCCAAGGGACATATTCAAATGGGTAATATGGGTCAAATGGGGTTATAGGGTGACCTATGACCCTCTTTGACCCATTAAACGATGACATATGTCCCTAGGGGTCCTAGGACCCTAGGGACATATTCCAATCGTTCATATGGGTCAAAGGGGGTCATAGGGTGACCTATGACCCCCTTTGACCCATCAAACGACAACATATGTCCCTAGGGGTCCTAGGACCCCTAGGGACATATTTGAATCGTTCATATGAGTCAAAGGGGGTCATAGGGTGACCTATGACCCCCTTTGATGCATTAAATGATGACATATGTTCCTAGGGGTCCTAGGACCCCTAGGGACATATTCGAATGGGTAATATGAGTCAAATGGGGTCATAGGGTAACCTATGACCCTCTTTGACCCTTTAAATGATGACATATGTCTCTAGGGGTCCTAGGACCCCTAGGGACATATTCAAATCGTACATATGGGTCAAAGGGGGTCATAGGGTGACCTATGACCCTCTTGACCCATTAAACGATGATATATGTCTCTAGGTGTCCTAGGACCCCTAGGGACATATTCGAATGGGTAATATGGGTCAAAGGGGGTCATAGGGTGACCTATGACCCTCTTTGACCCATTAAACGATGATATATGTCTCTACGGGTCCTAGGACCCCTAGGGACATATTCAAATGGGTAATATGGGTCAAAGGGGGTCATAGGGTGACTTATGACCCCCTTTGACCCATTAAACGATGACATATGTCTCTAGGGGTCCTAGGACCGCTAGGGACATATTTGAATGGGTATTATGGGTCAAAGGGGGTCATAGGGTGACCTATGACCCTCTTTGACCCATTAAATGACGACATATGTCCCTACGGGTCCTTGGACCCCTAAGGACATATTCGAATGGGTAATATGGGTCAAAGGGGGTCATAGGGTGACCTATGACCCTCTTTGACCCATTAAATGACGACATATGTCGCTAGGGGTCCTTGGACCCCAAGGGACATATTCGAATGGGTTATATGGGTCAAAGGGGGTCATAGGGTGACCTTTGACCCTCTTTGACCCATTAAATGACGACATATGTCGCTAGGGGTCCTATATATAATATAACATATATATTACATTTTATATATTTTTATATTATATTTTATATTTATTATATTAATTTACTATATATTATAATATAAAATATTATTATTATACTATATTATTATAATTCATAATATATTATACTTTTTTATTATATATTATATTATAAGATATTACTTTTTATTATTATATTATATTATATATATATATATATATATTATATTACATTACTATATATTATAATATATGAAATATTATATTATATTATTATAATATAATATGTTATTATAATATTATTATTATATTATAGTATAATAATTATTATAATAATAATATTATTATAATATAGTATAATAATAATTATAATAATATTATTATATTATAGTATAATAATTATAATAATAATATTATTATTATAATATAATAGTATGATATATTATTTAATATTATTATTATTATTTTATATCAATAATAATAATATTAAATAATATATCATACTATTATATGATTTGAATTATTAGTCGGATATTGGATTTAAAATTGGATATCCAATATCAAATCGGATATCCGATATGATATCGGATATCTGATAAGGCTTGGCTTAACCTTCCAGGTTTGGTTCCTGGATAGGTAAAAAAAAGTCAGAGCGAATTTTGAAGCACTTTTAGGCATCTTCAAACTCTTTTTTTTTCACATCGCCACTTTTTGGCACACCATGATCCTTCACATACCCCACTTTTCAAAAGAAGATTACTTTTACCCAAAAGTAATAAGGCTTCCCATCTATTCTTGGATAGGGGGAATGATCTAATTAATAACAATATGATAAAAGTAAATTCATACAAAAGAGAGAACACACAGTTTCTCTATCAATCAGATTCCAAAAAATAAACAAACTTAAAAGGTAATGACCAAGAGGAAAGAAATAGCCAACACATAAGGAATCATTCAATAATTCAATACTAAATAAATAATGAATTAATTCAAAGCATACATCTTCGAACATTCAACCATTTCCTTTCAAAAATAACAATACTGTTAAGATATGATACTAGAAAAACTTAGAAAATTTGCGTAAACATAAAATTTCAAAAAAATTGGCCACAACATTATATCCATCAAAAACTGGCAACCCTTAGCACTACTGAGTTTCAAAATTAAATAGCAAGCTATCCAAGAATCTTCCTGAAAAACCTAATTCTCAGATTTAGAAGTAGTTATGAAAATGAACATTAAAATAGGGTAAGTAGACCCAGAGTTTAACTACTAAAAACCATAACTAAAAAGTTTTTAAAGCAAATTAATAGAAAACATAAAATAACCACTGATTGGTCAAGTGGTTTCCTCCTTCTCATCTTCAGCATCTTCGGCATCACCCTATCCACCGCGTTAGCTTCCATGTCCTAAATACATTCATAAATTCAGTCATGGCAGTTGTTTTTGGATTCTTGATTCTTTAAAGGTAGTTTTTCTAGATGTCCTTGTCTAGCTTCATTTTATTCACAGTGTCCAGGTAACTTGGTAGTCACAAGGTACAGGTTCCTAACATCACTTCACTTTTGGCCACTTTGGAGAAGTTGAATGATGTGAGATCCATTTTATCTTTAACAGATTTCATGTGTTCTTCATGTTGTTTGACCATTGTCTCCACATCAAAGCCTCCTTCTTTAAGGGGATTAGGTAAAGGTGAATCGATTGACTAGAAATCCCTACCTACCTACTCTAGTAATGCCTTGAAATCTCTTTCATATGATTGCATTCTTGAAATCAAAAAAGTGGAGTTGGACACTCTCCAAGCAATATTTTTCCTTAGAACCTGAATTAGACCTACATCTACGTGTTGCAATGGGTTCTCTTGGAGGAATGTTTCTGGTATGAACTCCTCTACTTCCACTAGTTGAGACACCATGGCTGATAGTTTTTCAACTTTTGTTTTCCATGTCCTAGATTGAACACAGGATTCATCAAGAGAAATCCCTGCTAGGGAAATAATCTCATGAAAATTCTGCATGAGTTTGGCAACTTGACTCATTACTAGGCTAATCCAACTGGATACTGCAAACATCATCATTTTTCCTATTTTCAAATCATCTAATAGCTGCTGATTTTTAGGTGCATTGGAATTGAAAGTAGTTTGTGACTAATTACTAGGAACTGGGCTTTGTTCCTTCAATGAGTTTATGTATTTAGCCATTGCATTATTTTTCAGCTTTCAACCTTTCTTCTCAATTCCATCTTTCTGTGACTGTAGCACAATTTTTTTGTGGATGCCTCTACCCAATGCTCCTTTGTCTCACTGTTCATCACCCCTAGATTTTTGTGTGTAGCTTCAAAGTTGTTCAAATCTAATTTATCAGCTCCCTTTTTATGGTTATAAGTAGCTACTTTGGAAATGGTCCTCCCAATTGCACTGTCAAAAGTTATCGTATCAGTACTTTTGGGCTTGGGAGCCTTATTAGTGTATTTACTCATAATATCATCAATAGGGAAAGAGACTAGAACTAGACTCCTTTTCCTATTGATTGAGGCCACAAGACAATTAGGAGTGACAACATCTTGTTGTGATTTAGTAGCCCTCTCGAGACTAGTTGTAGTCTATACCCTTGGAGGAGATGAACCCATAGTCATTTGAACTCTCTTGCTATTATCAATGAGTTCCCCACCTTGATCCTTGTCTTTCTCACTGTCAACTTGAATAACTTGGTGGGGGCTTGCTGGAGTAGATTTTTTGGCCTTCCTACTAGAGCAAGTTTTCTGCACAAGGGAAGGGTTGTGAACCTTTTTCTCAAAAATTCTAGATGATCTTCTACTACCTACAATGGGGAGACCAACATTAGAAACATAATCAATATTGACATTAGCACAGGTGCCCATTTTCAATTTCAACCAAGACTTTGTCTTTTTAAACGCATTAGCTATTTTTTCAATAATATCATCTTCCTCCTTAGAGTCCTAATCTATGACAAGGTTTATAGGTTAAATTTCTTGGGAAGTTGGAATGTCAGTCCCATCCTCCTCTATGTCTATAATATATATTCCCAACTTCAATTGAAAAAGTATAATTTGGGAAATGGTAAATCTAGATAAATCTCTTCTTTTTACTTCTAATTCATTAGTACACTCTTCCTAGAAATCTTGTATAGTGGGTACATGTGTAATTTTCACCAGACTATCAAACAAGCTATGGATTATGCCTTTGATGTCAAAGTTTTTCCTAGCTTGATAAGTAACAAAACCAAACTTAACCAGATCAGAGCTTATACATTTTGCATCTTCCATGCTTCAACATGTTAGCTTGCCTAATTTAGGTGGGAAAATGATATCACAAGCTTTCATAGCTAAGAATTTATTTATCACAAAGATTAATTGTTGCACTACTTCTGCTAAGATGAAACAATCAAAGGTAAATCTAGAAATATGTATAGGTTCTTCATTAAAACCTCCTACCCTCAAATAAGTGAACCTTGGGAATTGAATATGTAGGCTACCAAAAGATTGGACAAGCCTTTGAGACTTAGGTGAAAATCTGTGTTGCAAAGAACTTTTTATTTCAAAACACAATTTCCTAGAGAAAACATCACGAACCCTTCTAAAATCATCTAGGACTTTATCTTTATGTAACAAAGAAAAATAACTATATATGGTGATATCCTCAGTCTAGGGTTCATATGGTAAATGTTGCAAATCTTGAGTGGTAGCTAACATGTACATTAAGTAAGGTGACATGAAGAAATATTTCTTCAGATTTAGGGCACCTTTCAACTAATCTTTGAGAGAGCTAGCAATTAATTTTGCTCAATCTAGAAATTGCAAACTTGCTAACACAATTTGAATATAGAAGTACATCTAATTTTCAAAGATAGAGATATTAGGGGAACCACAAATTCTATGTAAACAAACCATTATGTCTTGAACTTGAGCAATCATTAGGCTTTTCTTCAAAGTTTTAGATAACCTTGAACCACCCTTATAAAAAGCTTATGTCCAACTTTTTGCTATGAAATTCTTATATTCACTTGCCTTTTAAGAAAATCTAGTTGTAGCTAAAGCTAGTGTAAGATTAGCAAATTGCCACTCTTCCAGGGGAGACAAGCTAAACACAATCTCTCTATTGACATCCAATAAAACACTTCCATCTTTCTTCAATATATGGCCTTTAGAAAAATTATACATATGTATGCATTCCTGAATTAACTCTAGACAAGGATAAGCTAGAGGGAAAGTGGAAGCCATGAGAAAGTTTGTGTCCAACAATTTAATGGAAAAAGGTTGGGCTAGTCTTTCACACAATCTTTCTGAAACCCCTTTGAAATCAACCCCTAGCAAGTTTGTATCAGCTATTATAGGGGACCTACATTGTAGACTATGATTATTTCCAAATATGTGTAATGTAGACATCATAATTTAAAAAGCTCTATTTTGAATGCAAAAGCAAGGAAATAACTACAAATATGTTTCACCCTATGGGCGAGAGGAGGAAATAACTAGAAGATGGAAGGATAACCTAGAAGATGACGAATGTTTCAACTATGAAAGAAGGCTAGTTTTCTTCATTTCTCTCATGTGACTGCTTGTTTTGAGTAGAAAAAGAAACTTAATATCATTCTTTTAAACTAGAAAAATTTCCTTTAAATGCATTTTGAAAAGGATCATTAATTGCGTAGAGGACAAAAGTGATTTTTGGCATGCCATGAAGGAAAGATGATAGGGTAGAATGGGTACTGGCATTAAATTAGGAGCCAAGTACTTTAAATGATTACTCCTCTTTACATGTGCCAAATCTTATCTTTCACACCCTTAAATAAAAACTCTAATGTGATTATTAACGACAATTTTACTTGATCATTAATTTCCTATACTTACTTTTTAGGTCATGACATCACCTACAACCATGTTAATCATGACGAGGTAACTAGTTATTGTGTGTCTCATGTGCCACATGTGCATGTGGCATGTCAAGTGGGTCCTCCAAGGAAAGTTGTTTTAAGGAATGAAAGAAACATTGAACCCATGAACTAGTTCCTTTGGGACAAGAGGTTCAATATAGCTTAGCACTTTTTGAACTCAATACAAAGGGTACACAATGTTCAAGGGGTACAAGAAGCTTATCTATTATACCATGACACCTTTCAAACCACAACAAGATGATGTTTTGAAATAAAACACTTTCAGTTAAAGCTAGCTGTATAGGAGGACTTGGTCAACAATTTAACTTGAGGGGGAAGGTTGGTCAAAAACAAAGTAGAATAGATATGAAAATGTCAATTAAAATTCATTTTCAAGTTTGATAACTTGACAGGATCAATGGTTCAAACTAAAAATGTGAAAACAAGAGTAAACCAAGAATAACAAGTAAAAATGGAAACTCTAAAAAACATGAACAAACAAAGTGTAGAGAAAAATGATTTGTGACTTGATGGAGGATTTTCAAGCCTTCAACATAAGATCAATTCCTTAAAGAATACATGCAATTGTAGATGCATTGACCACATTAGCAAGTGCATTACTACCAATGGAAGGAACCAAACTTAAGAGATTTTCTATGGAATTAGTTGCATCACCTTCAATCCCAAATAGTATCACCAAATTCCAAATATTTCAAGATGATCAACATATTCTAGAATTTTTCACGAGAAATGGAATGTTTGAAGAACAGATAATAGATGATGAACTTGAAGGTAGAGAAGAAAAGGAGGAGGTTGATGATGAAGATGGAGTTCTACATTTGAAAATAAACACCATTCCTAAGGGGTGGTGGAACTTGTGCGAATATTTGACAAGGATGAATCTGCATAATAAAGAAGACCTCCTCTTGAAGAGGGAAATGATGATTGTGATTCATTCAATCTAGACTCTATTGAAGATCCTCAAATGGTAAAGATTAGTAAGGTTTGCTAGGAATAAGAAAGGAAAGAGATGTTGTAGCTTTTGGCTGAATACAAAAATGTTATAGCATGGTCTTATGAGTGATGCCAGAGCATACTTGGTTGCCTTACTATCTTTCGCATCTTTATGCATTCTATGAGTTATTGTACATGTACATTAAGTAAGATGACATGAAGAAATCTTTCTTCAGATTTAGGGAACCTTTCAGCTGATCTCTAAGAGAATTGGCAATTAATTTTGCTCAATCTAGAAATTTCAAACCTACTAACACAATTTGAATATAGAAGTACATCTAATTTTCAAAGACAGAGACATTAGGGGAACCACAAATTCTATGTAAATGAACCATTATGTCTTGAACTTGAGGAGTCATCAGGATTTTCTTCAAAGTTTTAGATAACCTTGAACCACCCTTATAAAAAGCTTCTATCCAACTTTTTTCTATGATATTCTTATATTCACTTGCCTTTTCAAAAAATCTAGCTATAGATAAAGCTAGTGTAAGATTAGTAAATTGCTACTCTTCCAGGTGAAAAAAGCTAGATATAATCTCTATATTGACATCCAATAAAACACTTCCATCTTTCTTCAATATATGGCCTTTAGACACATTGTACATATGTATGCTCTCTATTAACACCCAATAAAACACTTCCATCTTTCTTCAATATATGGCCTTTAGACACATTGTACATATGTATGCATTCATGAATTAACTCTAGACAAGGATAAGCTGGAGGGAAAGTGGAAGCCATGAGAAAGTTTGTGTCTAACACTTCAATGGAAAAAGGTTGGGCTAGTCTTTCACACAATCTTTTTGAAACCCCTTTGAAATCAACCCCTAGCAAGTTTGTATCAGCTATAATAGGGGACCTACATTGTAGACTATGATTGTTTCCAAATATGTGTAATGTAGACATCGTGATTTTAAAAGCTCTATTTTGAATGCAAAAGCAAGGAAAAAACTACAAATATGTTTCACGCTATGGATAAGAGGAGGAAATAACTAGAAGATGGAAGGATTACCTAGAAGACGACAAATGTTTCAACTATGAAAGAAGGCTAGTTTTCTTCATTTCTCTCCTGTGACTACTTGTTTTAAGCAGAAAAAGAAACTTAATATCTTTCTTTTAAACTAGAAAAAATTCCTTTAAATGCATTTTGAAAAGGAGGACATGATCATTAATTGCATAGAGGACAGAAGTGATTTTTGGCATGCCATGAAGGAAAGATGATAGGGTAGAATGGGTATTGGCATTAAATTAGGAGCCAAGTACTTTAAATGATTACTCCTCTTTACATGTGCCAAATATTTGCTTTCGCACCCTTAAATCAAAACTTTGACATGATTATAAATGATAATTTTACTTGATCATTAATTTCCTATACTTACTTTTTAGGTCATGACATCACCTACAACCATGTTAATCATGATGAGGTAACTAGTTGTTGTGTGTCTCATGTGCCACATGTGCATGTGGCATGTCAAGTGGGTCCTCCAAGGAAAGTTGTTTTAAGGAATGAAAGAAACATTGAACCCGTGAACTAGTTCCTTTGGTACAAGAGGTTCAATGTAGCTTAGCACTTTTTGAACTTGGTACAAAGGGTACAAAATGTTTAAGGGGTACAAGAAACTTGTCTATTATACCATGACACCTTTCAAACCACAACAAGATGATGTTTTGAAATAAAACACTTTCAATTAAAGCTAGTTGTACGGGAGGACTTGGTCAACAATTTAGCTTGAGGGGGAAGGTTGGTCAAAAAAAAAGTTGAATAGATATGAAAATGTTAATACAACTTCATTTTCAAGTTTGATAACTTGACAGAACCAATGGTTCAAACTAAAAAAGTAAAAATAAGAGTAAACCAAGAATAACGAGTAAAAATGGCAACTCTAAAAAACATGAACAAACAAAGCGTAGAGAAAAGTGATTTGTGACTTGATGGATGATTTTCAAGCCTTCAACATAAGATCAATTCCTTAAAGAAGAAATGCAATTATAGATGCATTGACCACATTAGCTAGTGCATTACTACCAATGGAATGAACCAAACTTAAGATATTTTCTATGGAGTTAGTCACATCACCTTCAATCCCAAATAGTATCACCAAATTCCAAATATTTCAAGATGATCAACATATTCTAGAATTTTTCATGAGAAATGGAATGTTTGAAGAACAGATAATAGATGATGAACTTGAAGGTAGAGAAGAAAAGGAGGAGGTTGATGATGAAGATGGAGTTCTAAATTTGAAAATAAACACCATTCCTAGGGGGTGGTGGAACTCGAGCGAATATTTGACAAGGATGAATCTGCATAATAAAGAAGACCTCCTCTTGAAGAGGGAAATGATGATTGTGATTCATTCAATCTGGACTCTATTGAAGATCCTCAAATGGTAAAGATCGGTAAGGTTTTCTAGGAATAAGAAAGGAAAATTTTGGCTGAGTACAAAGATTTGTAGGGCCCATTTGCCGTTGCACCAAAAGCCATGACTGTTAGTGAACATGAAACACCACATAATTAACCACCTGTGGGCAGGGGAGCATGTCACATCACCCAATAGTCCCCCCCTCGACATGCATACCAGGTGCTTACACGGGTTAGGAAGGTACCGAGGAGATTTGAACCCATGACTAGGCCAAAACTAGGCTCTGATACCAATTGTGGGGCCCATTTTCCATTGCACCAAAAGCCATGACTATTAGTGAACATGAAACACCACATAATTAACCACCTGTGGGTAGGGGAGCGCATCGCATCACCCAACAAGATGTTATAGCATGGTATTATGAGTGATGCTAGAGAATACTTGGTTGCCTTGCTATCTTTCTCATCTTTGTGCATTCTATAAATGATTGTCGAGTTTCAGTATTGGTTGAGTGTAGTGATTGTTGAGTGTAATAGTGATTGAGTTCCCTATGATGGCCAAGTTCCTACTTTGGTCAAGTACCATTGTTGTCAATTTCTTTCAAGTGTTGAATGAGCTCACTGGTTTTTTGATGCTTGATTCCTTCTTTGCCTGAGTTTTTCTGTGATTGGTTCTTAATGAGAGACAACTAATTGTTTATTTAATTTGAGTTGTGAACTTAATATGAGGATCATGAATAGGGATGTGTGTAGAATGTTATGAGTTTGGCCTTATCTATTGTAAATATCTAGAACCTTTTGTAAGCTATTTTGGCAAGTATAAATAGTGAGTTTAGTTTAGGTTTAGATGTATGCTAGGATAGTGTAGAAGAATCATAGAAGTTAGCAAGCATGAGTTTGGATATCTGATCAAAGTTGTATCATGTTGAATACATTTTGATGTCTATATGCTCTTGACCTAGCAAGCCTCATAGTTGGGCATGCTTGTAGATAGTTTGATGAATCAACAAGTATTTGCATTTTTTCTCTCTCTGGTGGTGTCCTCTCTATTTCCATCAATTGTGTTTACTCAAGTAGCAAGGTTTTTGTATAGTTAGGTGTGCCTCTAGACCTAATCTTTCACCCACTCTTGTGTCATGTGGTATCAGAGCTTGAGGTTCATCCTTGTGGACATTGGATCAAGTAGAACCTTGATTTATTTTGGTTGAAGGGTGGTAGATCTACAAATTTGACCTATAACTAGGAAAAGGTTACAATCTTGCAAGAACTTTCTCATCAAGATGGTTCAAGGTAGGGGAAATGTTGATAATGCCATATTGGACATGTTGGGACAAATTGCAACTAGATTAGATGTTGTGGAGACATTGTAGAGGAGAGCAGTGCATCTTGATGATGTGATTGATGATGAAGGAGTGGCACCAAACCCTAATCCAAAGTTTGAAGAAGATCAAGATGAGGAAATATTGTTAAGAGTAATGTCTAGGGCACATTCAAAGCCTATTGTGGAAATTGTTCCTTATGATGGAAAGTTGGATGCTAGTGTTGTGTTGGATTGGGTCTCTGATATGGAGAATTTTTTTTGAGTTTGAAAGAACTCCTAATAATAAGAAGTTGAATATTACAATCACTATGTTGAAAGGATATATATCACTATGGTGGGAAGATTTCCAAATTGATAGAGAGAGAAGAGGAAAAGAAAAGATTAGGACTTAACTAAAAGTGGTAAACAAGGTAAAGACGAAGTTCCTTCCTATTGACTACCAAGTAAGTTTATTGAGGAAGATGCAAAATTTGAGATAAAATGACATGATTGTAAAGCAGTATACTGAGGAACTCTATAAATTAGATATCAGATCTGGACATGTTGATGATGAGGTAGAGAAAGTTGAAAGGTACCATAATGGTTTGAAATTTAGAATTTAGGATGAGATAATCTTTGTGAAATTGGATAGTGTGGAGGAGACATACCAATATGCCATAAAAGATGAGATCTTGACAAAGAAGCATGAGCAAAGATAGAGAGGTAGAAGCAGTAGATTCTAGAGAGATAGAGGTAGATCTTATGGAGAAAGTAGCAGATCTGACAATTTTATGCAAGATAAGAGTAAATCTGAATGAGAGAGTGAAGATAAAGGAAAGAATGAGTAGAAAGGTGGTAATTATTACCAAGGAGGTACTAGTTCTTACCGAGGAAGAGGTAATTCTTACCCTAGAGGTGGTTTTCATGGTAATTGTTTCAGATGTGGTAAACAAGAGCATAGATTTTTTGAGTGTAAATAATTTGGTGAAAGTGAAAGTAGTAACATAAATATTGTGTTTTAAGGTGAATCTATGAATCATCTGAGTGATCCTAATGTTGGATAAAGCTTAATGGTACAAAAAACTCTGTGTGGTGAGAAATTTGATGAAAAACCTATCTTGAGGAGAAGTATTTTCAAGACCAGATGTAAGATAGCAGGGAAGTGTTGTAAAGTAATCATTGATAGTGGGAGTTTAGAGAATTTGGCATTAGTTGAGTTGGTTACAAAGTTGTAGTTACATAGGTTGAGACAACCTAAACCCTATCATGTTTCATGGATCAAAGATGAGCATAAGTTACTAATAAGTGAGCAATGTGTTATGAAATTCAAAATTGGACACTACTTCATGAAGTTTTATGTGATATTATGTCTATGGATTATTTTCATGTTATGTTGGATAGACCTTTTCAATATGATAAAAATATTGTACATTATAATAGATTGAATCAATATACTATTTTGGTAAATGGAGTCAAGAACACATTGTTCCCTTTGATTGTCGAAGTTCTAGATGAGATAAATTGTACTATAGTTAGAATTTGTATGGTTAATGGGAAACAATTTGAGAAGGAGATGAAGAAGAATACAATTTTCTTTGTTGTGATTCCTATAGGACCAAGTTGTGATAGTAATGATCTAGTGAAAGAAAATAGTAATGACTGAGCAAAAAAAGATAGTAGAGGATGAATAACAATAGAAGCTGACAGTGTTAGTTGAGTATCAACAAAAAATAAAAACTTGTTTAATGAGTACAAAAAGATTGCTTCAGAAGATATATGTGATGTTTTACCACTAGTAAGGAGTATAATTCATTGTAATGATCTGATTTCTAGAGCTATTTTTTCAAATAAAGCACCATATAGATTGACACCTATTGAGAATGAAGAACTTAATAAACAAGTGTAAGAGTTGTTGTAGAAAGGTTTGATCAAAGAAATCTTGAGTCCATGTGTTTTACCTATTGTATTGGCACTTAAGTAGAATGAAGAATGGAGAATGTGTACTGACTCCATAGCTATTAACAAGATAATAGTAAATTATAGGTTTCCTTTGCCAAGGGTGGATGATATAATGAACTATTTGAGTGGGGAAAAATATGTTATCGAGATTTATTTAAAGAGTGTTTACCATCATATCAAAATCATAGAAGGTGATGAGTGGAAGACTACTTTCAAGAAAAAAGATGGTTTGTATGAGTGGTTGGTTATGCCTTTTGGTTTGACTAATACACTAAGTACTTTCATGAGGTTGATGAATGAGATTCTAAAATGATTCTTGTGTAAATTTATGATTTTTTATTTGGATGATATTATGATATTCAATAAGACTATGGAAGAACATCTTGCAAACAGTAGGAAAGTGTTGTTGAGGATAAAACATGAAATGATCTTTCCCCACCCACATTCTTGAATGGCCTACATCTAAGAATGTGGGTGGGGAAAGATCATTTCATGTTTTGGCTAGTTTCTATAGAAAGTTCATAAGGAATTTTAGTTCTATTTGTAAAGCTATGAATGAGACTATGAGAAGAGATAAAAATGATTTCAAGTGGACACATTTAGTAGATAAGAGTTTTGAAACTTTGAAAAAAAAGCTTGTTATGATACATGTATTGGCTTTAGCTTATTTCAAGTTGAGTGTGATGCAAGTGGTAGTACAATTGGAGCTATGTTGAGTCAAGATGGTAAACCTATTTCTTTCTTTACTAAGAAATTGAATGATACTAAGAGAAAGTATTCTATGCATGATCAAGAGTTATATGGTATTGTTCAAGCCTTGAAGAAGTGGAGACATTATTTGATCTCTAAGGATCTTGCATTGTATACTGATCATAAGGATTTACACTATTTGAGAAGTCAACATAAATTGAATCAAAGACATGAAGTGGGATGAGTACTTGCAAGTTTCACATTTGTGATTAAGCATAAAAGTGGAGTTACTAACCATGTTGTAGATGAATTAAAAAGAAGAAGTTATTTTTTGAAGGAGATGGAGGTTGGAGTTCTTGGTTTTGATGAGATGAAGGAGTTTTATGATACGATTCTGATGTTTTTGAGGCGTGAAGAGAGTGCAAAGCACCAAATCTATCAGATCAACCAAGTAAGTATGAAGATTACTTTATTCAAGAAGGTGTGTTTTTCAAAGGAACTTAGTTGTATATACAAATAATTTCTATGAGAGTTAATTTGATTAAGGAAAAACAGTGTGGTGGATTTGCTGGACATTTTGGAATTGATAAGATGTTGAGTTTTCTTAAGGAAAAATATTATTGGCCATAGATGTATGAAGATGTTTAGAAGTTTGTAAAGAGGTGTAGAGTTTGTTAAGTCGCAAAAGGTAAGTTAGAATACTAGATTGCATATAACTATTTCTATTTTTGAGAAACCTCGAAGTGACATTAGTATGGATTTTGTTCTTGGACTACCTAGGACAACAAGAGGGCATGATGCCATATTTGTTGTTGTGGATAACGTTTCTAAGATGAAACATTTAATACCATGTAAGAAGACATCTAATGTAGTGCATGTTGTAGATCTTTTCTTCAAAGAGGTTGTTAGATTACATGGATTACCAAGAAGTATTATCTCTGATAGAGATAGCAAGTTTTTTATTTATTTATGGAGGACTGCATGGAAGAAGATGGCTACTGAGATGAAGTTTAGTTCTACATTCCACCCATAGATAGATGGATAGATAGAGGCTCTTAATAGAAGCTTGGGTAATTTACTAAGATTTTTAGTTGGAGATAAGTCAAGTAATTGGGATATGATATTGAAACACGATGAGTTTTCATATAATAATTTTGTGAATAGGAGTACTAGGAAAACACCTTTACAAATTGTTACTAGAATGCAACCTAGAGGGTATTAGTTTTGAGGGATATATTTGGTGAAGGGAATAGAAGTGTTGAAGGAGAAGTGTTTTCTGGTTTTATTAAGTCTTTGTATGAGGAAGTGAAGTTGAGGTTGGAACAAAGTAATTAGAAGTATAAAAGGAATACAGAAAAGTCTAGAAGACATCATGTTTTTGAAGTTGGTGATGAGGTGAAGGTTCATTTGAAGAAAGGTATATTTTTTATTGGAACATTCTGTAAACTAAAAATGAAGATGTTTGGTCCTTGTAGAATTTTGAGGAAGTTAGACACTGGTAATGCATATGAAGTTGAGTTACTTGATGACATTGATATATCTCTTATATTCAATGTTGTTGATTTGTATGAGTACCATGAGTCAGATGATGAAGCTTTTGTACCAAATGATTATCCTAAAAATAGGACTAAAGAGGTTGAACATATATTAGATCAAAGAGTTATCAAGAGAACAATAGGAAAGAATTACTTTGAGGATTTGGTGAAGTGGAAGAACAAACCAGTGCAAGATGTGACATAGATTTCCCAAACTGAGTTGGATTTATCTAAGGTTGTCACACTTTCATGATTGAGGAGAATCATTTATTTCAACCCTAATTATCTGATGCATGAACATCCTAGGTTGCCTTGCTATCCTACTCATCTTTATGCA
This sequence comes from Cupressus sempervirens, assembly GCA_028749045.1. Classification (NCBI taxonomy): domain Eukaryota; kingdom Viridiplantae; phylum Streptophyta; class Pinopsida; order Cupressales; family Cupressaceae; genus Cupressus; species Cupressus sempervirens. The sequence goes on along the minus strand of CM053787.1, from coordinate 91,071,077 downwards.
TTTTCTAAATTATTGCCAATTTGTAGTTGTTGAGTTTTAGTATTTGACAAGCACAATGATTTTTGAGTGCAATAGTGACTGAGTTCCTTGTGATGGCCAAGTTCCTTCTTTGGTAAAGTCATGTCATTGTCAAGTTCCTTCAAGTATTAAGTTATCTTTTTGTTTGAATGAATTAGGATCTCATAATTTTGACTTCAAAACCAATTTCATAAATTCACACCTAATTCATCTCATATAATAGATCCACCATTAAAACTATAATGTTGAAACATAAATGAAATAAATCACATCCATAATAGATTTCAATACATAACACAATGATGTAGTTACATAGAAACACTTCAAGGTGAAGGTAAAACTAAGGTGGGGATGAAACCCACAAATCTTCACTGTTGCATAAATAAAGTAAACCTATTAAGGTTACAATGTTTGATCATAAGATGTGATATACCCTATGAGGGTTTTTCCTTGTTAAAATCTTAAGAGACTATTAGGTCTCACCTTGTTAAAGGATTTCACACTCACAATGAAGTAAGGAGTCCGTGAGGAGGTTTGCATAGGTCTTTTAAAACCACTTTGTTAAGAGATTTACCCAGTCTCAATTAATAATAACTGATTTAGTACTTGACCTAGTACTTGACCCTCATTTTTCTCTATAAGCTAATCTTGGGTCTCCTCTTTCCTATATCTCCAATATGATCTTCTAATCTGATAACTTCATTCATTCCTTCACTTCTCTAATTTCTCTCTATCTAATTTTCTTTCAAACTTAGTCTTCTCTCCTTCACATGTGCATACACTCAGTCATTCATTCCTTCATACTTCACATAAGGTATACACGTCTCTCCTTATCTCTCATTTGATATTACAATTCTAGGGTTAGAATCATCCTTAAATAGATGTTCTGTGAAAGTTCTAGATCTTGATCAATAGTTTATAATCCATCATCATTTTCCATTTCTATCCCATTTTTTGATTAGTTGAATTGCACGCCTTGGGATCATTACCTTCTAAAATGACATCTAATCATCTTCTTAGTTGGCTCTATAAATATCAAATATCATATACAAGTTGGCCAAAATGGTTTACACATGTGTTTGTGCCATTATAAACTGATATGTCAAAACTAATTTGGTTGACACTTGAATGATCTTATGCTTACTCATGTAGACTTCTTCATACTATCACTCAGCTCCTATATAGGTTTGATTTCTGAATAATCAATTATTTGTCAACATGCTTGGTCCCTACTATATTGCTTAGTCACTATTGAATACTCGACAATTGCTATCATGCTCAGCCTTTTCTAGATAACTTAGTCATAGTAATGACCTTGTAATCTTGCCTAGTAAATGACTAAGTGTTTGGACACTAATAAACAACATAGACTTAGAGATCAACACTTGTTGGTCTATTGATGCTTGGTTCTTTCTTTAAAAAAGTTTGTCTATGATTGGTTCTTAGTGAGATTTGACTTGTTTATTGAATTTGATTCATGAATTTAATGTGAGGATCATGCATTGGGATGTGTGTAGACCATTATGAGTTCAACCTTCTCTATTGTAAAGATCTAGAATCTTTTGTAATCTATTTTGTAAATTATAAGTAGTGAGTCTAGTTTAGGTTTAGAGGCATAAGGAGATCAAGTAGAAGAACCATAGAAGTTAGAAAGTGCGAGTTTGGATATATAATCACAACTATATAATGTTGAATTTTTTTTATGTCTATCAGATCTTGTATTGTCCATAACCTAGAAGGCCTCATGGCTGGGCATGTTCACGGATAATTTAATGAATCAATAAAGCATCCATTATGTTTACTCAGCAAGGTCTTTAGACAATTAGGTGAGCCTCTAGCCCTAGTGTTCCATCCATTCTTGCATCAATGAGGACCTCAAGACCTATGATCCAAATATAATTGTGCATGATATACCCCTCAAATGTGATGCAAAGCCATTCTGACAAAGACGAAGGCCTATTAATCCAGTCATAGAACCTTTGATCATAAAAGGGGTCCAACAATTGTTGCATACAAAGATCATTTTTCCAACATTCCATTCCACTTGGGTTTCCATTTTGGTACCCATAGATAAGAAAAGAGAAGAAAGCAAGCTTTTTTTGGATTTTACGAATTTAAATTAGTCATTACAAAAGGATAACTACCTACTACTCCCTCACTTGATGATGTGCTTCAACTTGTGAATAGATCTAAAAAAATGTCATTTCTGGATGGTTACTCCCATTATAACTAAGTGATGGTTCAAGAAGAAGATAGATTGGAAACTGCCTTCACCATGAAATGGGGTACAATCATGTATAGACACATGCCTTTTGGATTGATTGATGTTGGAGCCACATTTCAAAGAGATATGGGCAAATCATTTAAAGGCTTTGTGAAAAAATTCATAGTCATTTACATGGGTGACATTAAAGTATTTTCAAAGAACTGAGTTGATCAAATTGTTGATCTAAAGCAAGTATTGAACATATGTTGCAAGTATGTAATTTCTCTCAATCCTAAGAAATGCTATTTTGGAGTCACACAAGGAAAATTTCTTGGACACATAATATCAAAGACTAGTATTTCTATTGATCCAAACATAGTAGAAGTGATTTTAAAATTGCTTCCCCACAATAGTAGAAAATAGTTAAAGTCTTTCTTCAAGAAGATTAGTCTTGTCCAAAAATTTACATGACACTTGAGGTCAAGAAATGTAAATGAGGAGATCAAAGTTGTAATTTCTACTAAACTAGTACTCATAAGCCTAGACTATCAATTTCCATTTAAAGTATATTCATTTGCCTTATAATATTCATGTGGAGGCATATTGACTTAGGCAAAAGATGGTGAGGATGGAAGACCTATAGCCTTCATGAGTTGTCCCTTGAAAATTACAAGTTGAACTATCCAAATTTGGATAAATAATCCTTTTCCTTGGGCAAGGCTATCAATAAATTTAGGCATTGTATTTTACAAGAAGATGTTTATGCTATTGTCCCAAATCCTGTATTGAATTCATTGTTGATGCAAATTGAGTTCAGAGAAAGAAGAGGAAAATGGATGGCTATACTATAGGAATTTGACCTTGAGATTCAACCCATGAAATTGGTCTGAGGCCAAGGCCTAACTAAATTGATTGTTGATACAGATCAAGAGAAATGGCTGATTTCATACACCTATAACCATGGAAGTGCCATTTCAGATGTTTGGTATCAAGATATAATCTACCATTTATTGTAAAATAGACATCCTATAAAAATGAACAACCCCCAATGCAAAGCTTTTAGAATGAAGTTTTCTTCATACATGTTGAAAGATGGACATTTGTACTAAAGAAATTATGAAGGAATATACTTGAAAAATGTCCAAACTGCAATGAGGTGAGAGAAATCTTTGTATAATTCCATGAAAAGTATTGTACTAGATATGGATCAGAAGAAGATATCACATGTCATATTTTAAGATTAGTATATTATTAGTCTACCCTCTTCAAAGATATACACAGCCATGTGTGTTCTAGCTATGTGTGTCAAACAAGTGTAGACAAGGAAAGAAATCATGCAATGCCATTACAACCAGTGCATGAGGTACGCCCCTTTTCTAACTAGGGGATAGAATTTATTGGGTCAGTAAATCCACCTTTGAAAAAAGGTTATGAATACATTCCCATAGCCATAGATGATTGCACTCGATGGATAGAAGCTAAAACATTTCATAATTGCACTACACCAATTGTCACTAGTTTTCTCGAAGAACATATTGTTACAAGGTTTAGGATGCCTTTATTTTTGTATGTGATAATGCAACTATCTTTTCATCATTAATTCTCACACAATGGGACTCAAAGAATCAGGTGATCATCAAGTTCTCTTCAAACTACTATCCATATTAAAATGGAGTTGCTAAGTCTACAAACAAGAACCTAATCACTGTGGTAAATGCTTGCTAGATGAGAATCTAAAGTCCAACAACACACTCAATTGAAATATGCAATATGGACTAATAGAGTCAAGGTCAAGAACACCTTGGGAACATCTTCTACTTACTAGTCTATGGTCAAGAACCTATTTTCCTGATGAATCTAAAAAAAATTGTCTTAAAATTCATGAAACACTAGTACATTTGGGTCTCATTTTCAACCTAAATTTTTGAGAAACATCAAATTTTCTATGATACTTAAACATCTTGTCAAAATTTTGATGTCTTTCTTGTCAAAATTTTGATGAGACTTAAGTACTTTTGTAAAAATTTTGACATTGTCAGGATATAAAGAAAAAAAAGAAAAGTGAAACTTCATTTTAGTTTCACGTGGTGAAGTGAGGGCATGTGAAAGGGTTGAAGGGGAACAACTTCTTAGCATTGTTGAAGGTAACTAAAATTCATTAAATTTTAATTTTTTGTGTTAACATGGTATTGATCCTCCCCTTCTTGTTGGTCATGTCTCTACTAGCATACAACCTACAACTTTAGGGCTTATGGGAGTAGCAGGATGCTAGGTCAATACAAGAGCATGGCTTACAAGTGTGTTTCTTATTTTTTGTTTATTTTCATCCAAATCAAGTAATATTTTGGTTAATTCCTTGTGTAATCATGTGAAGATGATGTTAATTCACCTTAAACTGCATTGAAAACTAAACTAAAATTATAATATTTGATCCACCCCAATCATTTTCTATCAAGAAATTTAGCATCATAGCTATAGGGAGGTTGCATAGGAAACAACACAAATCAAATAATTAAACCATGGTATAATAAATTGGCATGCAATAACAAATTGTATCTTTGTAAAACTCAACTAACATACCATGAATGTTTCAACATCATGATTATTTTTCTAGCAAACCATCTACCATTAAGAGCATGATGTGCACCAATTGCAAATGTTGCACTATCAAAATGCAAGTATACATGACCAGCATTATACCTACCACAAAAAAATGTTCCCTCAAGACCAAATGTAAGATAATAACTATGACTTCAAAAACAATTATGTAAAGGTAATTGTACTATTTTTGGTACTCAACTAGTTGTGGAAACCTTGGAATCATTTAGGGTTGGAGAGGAGAGCAAGAAACCTTGAGAAAAATAGTTTTCAATTAGATTAAATAACACCCAAATTTCTTGATTGAGCAATAGCTTTTGGACACAATCTCTATGCAAAATCACCTTCAATTATTCTAACCACAAACATGAACATATAATTGACCTTGTAGTTTTCCTTTTTAATACTTCTCTTGAGTGTTAATTGTGGATAATGATTATAAATCATGGTAACAGGATCAGTGAGTGAAACTTCTATCCTTAGCCCTAGAAATATGGCTTGGGAAGAAAAGATAGACCAATAGAAGGTCATATATAACCTTGAAACTAATTTCATTGTTAGTAATTGGGTGTAAAATTTTTAATTGATTAATTTTCCCCACCCAATTTTATCTTTCATGTTAAAAAAGGTCTTAATGAAGAGGATCTTCCATGACTCCAATTATTTAGCTTGATGAAGTTTGACACTTTACTTGGGAGGGTAATATGATTCTTAGCGTCCTCATGGAACCATGTCTTTTGAGAGTTTAATTTGTCAAAATTATGTCCCTCTAAGGCCTCTCCATGAGTTCTGTGTTGATATACATGGTGGAATCCTTCTCCAAATTGCAATATCTATCTCCAAGGTCAACAATGACCTTGTGATAGGTGTCATAGGTGGGGGTATGTGAACCACCAACTCTACATTGTGTGAGGTGACATCCAAGATCACTTCCCCTTCTCTCCCAAAGACTTTCATTTGGTCCACATTGTAGTTCTCTACATAGGCCATAACCAAATTCAAAGACTGCAAAGAAATAGGAAACCTTGTTACATTTGTTGGCCCAATGTAGACCAAGGAGGTGGTCTTGAATGACATCCCCAAAGGGATTGGATATCTTGGTTGTGAACTCACTCAAATCCATGTCCCCAAGTACATATCAATGATTTCTTGGTTCCCATTACCCAACTTGAAGGGCTTCAGGTTTCCTTAAAACTTGTACTCCATTGTTGTCATAGTTGACATATCTGCTTTTGCACCAAGCAAGAGGTAATAACCATTTTTCTATCTTATTCATCTAATTATCTTTCTATTGAAAGAAACCTAATCTAATGCATCATTAACATAAAATGATGAAAAAGGAACTGCATTCATTCACCTTAAGCCCTAACCATGCTTAGAAAAATATAAGAAGAAAAAAATTGGGCTTCAGGGATAGTGGAAAATGCAAACATATTGTGGTTGAGGATTTTAGCATCCTTGACATATCATAGAAATGGGCATCTATTTATAGCACCTATAACTTTTAGGGAATTATGGTGTTGTTATACCTAACCCTTTCAGAGTTTGAGGGTGGTGGCACCCTTTAAAAGCCCCTTAAGCAAATGCAAATAGTTTAAATCGTTTGGTTATAAGCATACTTTGGTAAAAAGCATAGTTGGGGATTAGGGATATTGACATCCCTAATCCCTTTTGTGTGTTGGGATGTCAACTTCCTTAACAAATCTTAGAATATAATCTTAGAGTACTAGTCCCTTGGCCATTGATAAAGCTTTGAACAACTGGGGATTAAGAACTTGTAAATTTAGGACATCTAATAATTCAATCACCAGAATATCAATGGTGATCTTTTAGTATTTGGGGGATCAAGTGTTTCAAAATTTAAAACTTAGTCAAATTCTGATCAAGAAATCAAAATTTAGCAATTTTGCTTGTCATGTTTAGGGTTCAAATTATTGTTTTAAATTCAATTCCCATGCTCCCCTAAGTTTTTCTTATCATTCATCTCACAAATTTTCCTAAGGCATAGATTTCCCAATGATTCTACATAATTTCTTAGGTCAACAAATGACAAAATGTCACTTTATTGACAACATGATAATGTTTGGCTAAACCCCAACTATTTTTGGTACACAAATTTTTTTTTGTATACTCTATTGAGACATCATACCTATTCAATGCTACTTTCATTCTCCTCCATTTGTAGTTAACATTCTTGGTATATAAACAAGTTCTCTGAAGTTTAAACACATTGCAATAAAAGCCATTTATGTTCTCTCAATCAAACAAGCAAAGCATATAATAAGAAAGTTTTCAAGAAAAAATGCATATAATAAGAAAGTTTAGATGCATAATTCTGTCATCTAAAGACATTCTTAATGATATTTTAAAATCTATCTAAATATTTAGCCTACAAAAGTAACACAGTTGTGAATGTCGAAGGCTTTAATTGTATTCTTAGCACAATGTACTCGTGATTAAGATCTCTTTGCTACCTATGGACTCTATTGAATTTTTAGTGATTGATGCCTTTGTAGATGCCTATTTCATTCTCATTAGTGTCTACAATAATTTCACATGTTACTATGGTATGTTTATTTCTTGTGGATTAAATCAAACTAGTTGTCGGTTTAGTATAGATTAATTTCCATATATTCTCCAATCAAAGCTAACAACAATAGGGAAAACACATGACATCTACATGTACCAATGATTTCCATGAAGACACTACCTATGTATTTATGTAAAGTGGAATATCTATGTTTGTATAGTGATATTTTTAATGAAAGCTTTTATATATATATATATATATATATATATATATATATATATAATTTTTATTTTTTTATTTTTTTATATTGTATAATTTATTTGATTTGTTTAGATGCCACCCTTACTAAAGAGATAGTAATATCTTATTATATTTCACTTATATACAAGATACTACTAATGCTTGTGTGTTTATATTTGATATAATTGTATAGCCCAAATATTTGCCTATGAAGAAAGTTCATGCCTAACAATATGAACCTAGAACAAGATAAGGTGACAATTGCTAGATTGTGGTCTCTGTTAAAAAGAAAAGGTGATGGGAAATGTTATTGACCTTGTAAAAAAATGCAAGGGCTTAAAAATCAAATAATTCTAATCACAACAGCTCAGAGATATTGTAAGCAACATGATCACATTGAAGGCAGAAAGGGTTTTTGTCCTTTGGTGAATGTGGATTTTGAATTGGTGGAACATGGAGGCATGAATACTGAAGGAGAAGATAATGCTCCCATGGAAGAAGATGATCCTAAGGTAGAGATCACAATTGAAGATGTTGGTATTGGTGTAGTTGATAATGTGCCAGAGAACAAGATTGACAAAGATGTTATTGGTGCAACTAATGAACATGATGATAGTCGCACATCTTATGATGATGATGAAGAGAACCTTGATATACTTATAATTCAAAAGGCATATGAGCCACTATACCAAAGATCCAAAAAACATTTCTCTCCATCATATTGTTGTTGGTTAGCTTTGAGGTTATGAATGGTATATCCAATGTAGTAATCTCATGTATGATAAGGTATAGTGTCATTTTTTACATCTTCTATGTTAGTGCACCATTAATGTTATTTATATAAACAATTTTTTTTCCATAGGTTGATAGGTGAGTGTTTTTTACCACCATCAAACATTCTACCTTGCTCTTATCGAGAATTATTGGTCATTATGAAAGATATTGGAATGGAGTATCAACCAATACATGAATGTCCCAATGATCATATTATATATCATAAAAAACATTAATTTTCAACACAATTCCTTGATTTTCACATTAGTAGATATCGATCAGATCAAATAACCAAAAAGGTGCCTCTCAAGGTTCTTTGGTACATTCCCATTATTCTAGCTCTACAACAATTATTTAGGTGCACTAGCTCGGCACAATTTATGAATTGCCATGCACGTAATAAAAGTCAAGATTACATTATGTGAATGCCTACAAATGGTTCTACATTTAAGGACATAGAAGATAAGTGGCCAGTATTTAAAGAAGAACCTCATAATCTGAAGCTTTCATTGGTAGTAGATGGTGTCAATCCATTTGGAGAGATGACATTTGTTTACTTAGTCTAGCCTTTTTTTTTTATATTAACAATAACATTCATCCTTGGATTTTCATAAATAGGGAGAACATAATGTTGACATTAATTGTACCAAGTATTTTTCCATTTAATAGTCATCTAAATTAATTTATAAATACATTATCAAAATGGCCAAATAAAATATATGAATGTATATATTAAGCTCTTGATTGATGAGTTGTTGGAATTATGGAATGGGGTCACTATGTACTACATCTCTAAACCAATTGGTGAAAGAAAATTTCAATTCAGTGCAATGCTTGTATGGATAATACATGATGCCCCTTGACTAACACATGTTTGTGGTATGTAAAAATACTAATGCATATTTCTGGCATATAATAGTGCTAACACATTTTTTTTGTATGTTTAAGTTGTGTGTGATAATCATAAATATGAATCTTCTAGTACACATGTCATCCAATTATACATGATCTTTTAGGCCTTCTGATAAAGGGAAAATTTACATGTCTGATTTGTGGTCCAAAGATGAAATCTCATCATTCAAAATTTTTAGGAAAGAAGATGTTTGATGAGCATAGACACTTTCTCCACAAAATTCATAAGTATTGAATTACCAAAAAACATCTTTTCAATGGAAAAAAAGAGGCAACATCAAAGCCACAAAGAATGATGCCTCACATGTGGAAGTTGGAATACAATAGAATCAATCGTCGAGATAATGTCATTCCATCTTATGCAGGTTTTTGTATGAAATTAAAATTTGGATACTATCTTTTATTTATTAATGATGTAATTGATGTTCATGAAGGTCTTCAAGGCATTGATGAGGAACTTCCAAAAGGACTTAAAAGCTATCCTAGACAATTTAGTAGGTTGCTATACTATAAGACCTCCCAATCGTGCATTTGTTGGATGTTATGTTTATTGGAAAGAATATAAAATAAACACTATGGAAAATAATGTATGGAAGGCATGACAAAGAAAAATTGGTCAAATTTTGTAATGAGATTGATGAATCCAATCATGCATTGAAGTGTTTCCTTGAATCAAATAGAAATGGAAATTGGATTAATACAAGCGTCATTCCTTGGTTATTAACGCATCGACAAACTAATGCCATATTTGAAGCCATAAAAAAAAACTAAATTTCCCATAGAATTTGTTGAAAATATAAGTAGTCTCATATCAAAGAAAGGTAATTTATGGTTAGGGTAGAAAATACACGATTGGCATACCTTCATCAAGGTAAGTCATGTTCTTCTCTATTTACAATAAATTTGTAAAACATCATGTACTTTTGATTGTTTTATTTTATAGTATATTGAAAAGATCATTTTATTATTATTGCAGTACGTTCTACCTCTATCTCTCTCACACAACTTTGATAGCATGAGTGTCAAACACATTATATATGATCTTAGGAAATACATGAGGTTAGAAGTGTCATTTGTTACATTTGTTGTATAGATATTATTTTTGTGGCTTGCACTTCTTTTTTGTAATTTATTGTAAATCTTTTGTAGAGTCCCATTAATATGTTTTTGTGTGATGAATATATTTAGGTTGTTTTCAACTAAAGAAATTGATAAAGAAGACATAAAACATTGGAAGAGAAAAATTCCTTAGCTTATGTGTGAGGTGCAAAAGTGTCTACCTTCAACTTTTTTCAGTGCACAAGAACACTACCTCATACATCTAGTTGAGGAGATTGAATTGTGTGGACCTATACCAACTAGATCAATGTGGATGGTTCAGAGGCATTTGAAATTTTTGAAGGGCTTTTTTCAACAAAGAACACATTTTGAGGGTTCCATGGTTGAGGGATATATGGTATACTAGACCATGGTGTACATTACTGAATATCTTCCCAAGTTTGCATCAAAGATCCATGTAGATCACATTTAGGATCCCAACTCCATTAATAGATCTAAAGGGGAGTACTTGATGAAGAAAGGTAGACTAAGGAAAGTGAGAGGTAATTATAAGATATTATTGTAGTTAATTAGTTCTTATCCATCATCAATATAAGTTGTTTCTAACTAGTTTATTTATTTTATATAGTTGCTCGTGAGTGGGATGCACTTCATTTGTATGTTGCAAACAATCTTGATTGGATGATAGTATGGATTTAATGATCTCAAAAAAATGGTCACTCATTAACATCAAAAGGTGTTGCTTTATTGGTTAAATAATCTCGGTGTAATGGAGATCCCAATGTTATGCCAATGGTAATTGATCTAGAAAATGGTTTAAGAGGTGGAAAGGTATGTATAAGTTAATCTATCATGACCTAGTTATTTAATATCAACTCATAGATGAATGCATAATTTTGACATGTTTGAAAAGTAATAGATCAAGCACCACAAAGCTATGTACTACAATGGCTGTAAATTTCACATTAAACAAGTGGATGAAACTAAGAGAACTTGTGATTCTAAGATGACTACAGTATTTGAGGTCACCAATATTTCATATAGAAACAATATGCATCCTCAACAATATGAAAACATATACTAAGGAGTTTTTGACAATATAATTGAGTATGATTTTAATTCCTTCAAAATAGTTCTATTTGTTGTCAAATGGAATAGCCTACAACTGAATCAAAATGATCCTAATAGAATTGTTACTAAACATGATAATAGATTTACAATAATTAATACGAGGTCACTTGAGCCAATTGGAAATGAGCCCTATGTTCTTCCAAGCCAATGTGAGCTATTGTTTTACTTTGGCATTCCACATAAACTAGGTTGGTCATTTTTCATTGGACATGATCCAAGAGGAAGACCAGTAAAGTATAATGTGATTGAATACTGAAGAAGTGGAAGATAAAGTAGATGATGATGATGGAAAAGATGAAGAGGGAGATGATAATGATGATGATGGAAAATATGAAGAGGGAGATGATGATGATGATGACGGTGATGGCATTGATGATGATGGTGGTGGTGGTGGTGGTGGTGGCAATGATGATGATGGTGATAGTGATGATGATGATGATGACCATGATGAAAATAATGGATGATGATCATAGTGATGATCATGACGATGAAAATGGTCATTCTAATGATTTGGATGATGATTTTGATAATGACGATGTTCATGATGATGAGATGGACAAAAAAGATGATCAATGACATTATCAATGGAAATGTATTCGGTGTTGATTAGGTTGAAATATTTGTTATAGTGCTCAATTCTTGGTGTCGATTACTTATAGTATGGTTTTTCTAGAGGTAATAAATTAAAAATTATATAATGATTATGTTGTATGTATATTGTTCGTGTTATGTTCTATGTAATTTGTAGCATAAGTATCATGCAATTTGTAACTAACTTAAGGCAAATTATTTATATATGCAAGAAACTATACCCCTTTGATGAGGATCATACACTATGACATGGATCGAGAGGTATAAGTTTATTAGATGCTTTCTTTCTCTTTACCTTCAAGATTAACTTTAGGCAAACTTCATCAATATTAACCTCATTTTATAGCAAACTATTTTGCTCCTTCAACTATATCTCTCATTTGATGGACTAAAGGTACCGCCAAATAGGTATCTATCAGATTTTTCTTCCTCGAGTGAGGGAAATGTGGGAATGGAAGAGGATAGTGAGACATGTAGTAGGTCTATGAGAGGGAGACAAACTAGAGGTCAAAAGATTAGAAGAAAATTCAATAATTACATGCAATTTTTTCTTTCTCAAGGGGGGTCATGTTCTTATGATGGTGAGACAAAGGGAAACATCAAGGTTCCCTTGAGGTACACACATCTTAAGAAAGAATGGGTACCCAAGGAATTACCTCCAATTAACACTTTTTTTGTGTTAATGAGAGGATATATCACATAGCTCCATCATCATTACATGGTTTGGGCCTATTTTCCATAGATGGCATAAAGGTCGATTATAACAAAGTTGTGGAATTTATGGAGTATGTAGGACCTTGTTACAATTACAATAATTGGATGTGAATAGTTCAATATAAAAAAAAGTAAGCATAGGTATGCACTGTCAGTAAATTATCTAAAATGGAAAGAAAATGATCAAAGTAAAAGACTAGTTGTGTAGATTGATGGAAGGCCAAAAGAAACAAGGAACATTATAGGTTTTATAAATATTACATGTCTTGGGTCAACTAATAAGCAACCCAATTGAATTTTCAAGGCATGTGAGGGAAATCATGTTTTCATATGTGCAATAAAATCAATAAGTTTAGGGGAAGGGTTGCTAGTAGATTACAATTTAAATCACATAGATACAAAGAAAGTTACTATCATGGGGCTTGTAAGTACTATATATGTAATATTTAAACTACTTGCTTCCAATTAGAACTCCAATATACAATTTACCATTTTATTAATAAGTTTTTTTGCTAAGTCGACTATTCCTTTCATTATGCTGATGTTTTTATATATATTATTTTTCATGAGGTGACATGGCCGATCCATCAGATGACAAAGGCAGGGATGTTGCTCCCACCCCTTCTCCTGTGCAAGTAAACCTTTTGTATAAAAACATGTCTAATTGTAATTTTACAAAATGTCATATTATTATGTTATTTTAGTTAAGGTTTTGGACTTGTTTTGATTGTTTAACTGATGTTTTTGTCACAATTTGATGCTTATAGAACAGGAAAAGAGCATATTACACAAGAGCAAATAGTTGTTGATATGGCGACCACAGTATTATGTGATGATGACATTGCATATACCAGTGACCCTATAAGCATGTGTAAAAAGAGCCTCAAGAGAATCAATCTACAAATTCTTCAACTTTTGATGGATCCAAATCCAACCAAAGAGAAAGAGGCAACAAGAAAAGGAATTTTATGGGAGATCATGTTATCTAAAAGTCAGGAAAAATGAATCTTTTTCTAGGACAATAGTTCAATAAACTTTATGTTTTATACTAATTTATGGATCATGAACCAAAATATGTATGTTTTGTTACAGAAATTTTTGAGGCCTTACCTAGTTGTTCCACCTGACAAGGATACTAGTGTATCTCCCACAGGTATGTGATTTCAATTTTCAACAATCAAAAGGGATAGTATTTTCTTCATGATTATTATTGACAATTTTATATTATTGTTGTCATGTCTTTACAATCTATATTTTAAAAAGACAATACATTGTGTGTGTGTGTTTGTGTGTGTGTGTGTGTGTGTGTGTTTGTGTGATTACTTTTCAAGTGTTGATGACATGCATATTCCTCCTTCCACAAAGCCGGTCAGCACTCTAAAATTTCTGATTGCAGGATTAGAACAAGAAGCATGCAAACTGTAGACACCTAAATCCTTTAGAAAATAAAGTATTTTTATTTTCTAGAAAAAATCCTGATGACATCATCATTTATTAATTAATTAATTATTTAATTTATTTATTTATTTTTATGCGATTAAATCCATTTATCTTAATTAAAAATAATTAATTAAGGAATCCCTCCCAAAAATGTTTAAATCTTATTTAAACATTATTTCTTTATTTATTAATTATTTAATTAATAAATTGACCAAAAAACCCAAAATAAATAAATAAAATATTTTTTGCCCAAAACTTGGCCAATTTCCTTAAGACCACTAACCTCTTCCAAAATCTTCTAATCCTTCTTTAATTTTGATTAAAGGCTAATCCCATCATTTCCTACCCATAATCCCAACTCAAAATATTTAATTAAGATTAAATATTAATCCTCATGTTTATTAAAAAAGTTTTAATAAATATCTCCTCAACCCAAACCCTTGAAATAAATAAAACTTTATTTATTTCCTAAAAATATAATTTATCCTCATCCTAAGAAGTTCTAGACTCTTCTAGAAAGTCTTCATCCTCATCCTAGGAAGTTCTAGACTATTCTAGAAAGTCTTTATCCTCATCCAAAGTCTAGACTCTTCTATAAGATTTCTTTAAACCTAATCCTAATCCCCTCCTAACCTTGTCACATTCCCTAAACATTGGTTAAGACTTACTAACCCTAGCCAAAGTTAACAAATATCTCCTCCTTCACCCACCCTCATTAAATGCCATCCACTTGCCTATCCCTAAGCTAATCCTAAACCATCCTAATCCATCCTCTAATCATTTGCACAATCTTAAGCAAGCTTAAAACCTTCCTAATCAAGCCCAAGTCAAAATTCCTCTCATCTCTCTCAAAATATCTCAACCATAAAACTTTATGAAGCCCACTAGGCCATAAATGACTCTTCCAAGCCCTTTCATTGCTCTTACAAGCCATTATGAGGGTTTTTATGAAGATTTTATCCCTTGAGCCTCCTTTGCTAACTCATCCTTCCCCTTTCCTCTATCCTCTCACCATGTGACATGTGTTACTCCCTGATTGGCTGTAAGGAAGCACAATCCATGTGCTCTCCTCTCATGCAATCTGAGCCCTCCATGAGCTTTTCCCCATCCTTGGATCTTAGCCCTCAATCCCTCAAGTCTCTTGCCTATAAATTGGATAATTCCCTTTTGCAAAATAACACAATCCATGAAGTAAAGTCATAATGCCATTTTAAGAAGCCATTTTACATCAAAACCATACACTCACACCCAAATTCCAACTCCATTTGAAGCCCTTTTTGAAGCATAAGCTTGAGCATACATCCTATCTATTTAGACAAAGCCACTCAAAAAGAGAGCTTCTCATTGATAGAGCTCATTAATGGCTCATATTCTCAATTGAGAGCTCATCTTAGTCTATCTTGAAATTTATGAATTTTGTTTAGTTTGTAGAAGCTTTATTAAAATTTGATTTCTATTAGCATACTAACATTGTTCATATACATTTTGGCATGCCCGGTGGGACCCCACATGGGTCATCTTCATTAGCTTTTTTAGTCAAGTTTTGTATGTCATTTGCTAATTTTGGCTAATTTTTCTTATTTTTTTCATTGGTAGGATTGTATAAATTGGTCTGTTAGGTCCACATGAGCATGAAAAAGACAAAGGAACTCATAGTCTATCTCATAGTTTTTGCAGATTTTTCAAACTTATAGGTGGACAAAGCATTTTAAATTCTTCTTCCTCTTCTTGTCTATATTCTTCTTATTCCATCTACTTCTTCTTCTTCTTCTTCCTATGGGAGATCTTGGCCATTTTTTTTTTTAAGGAAGAAAAATCATACACACTTCTTTTTAGTGCTTAAAATGAACCCCCAAATCATACTTAAATCCATTAAAAACTAAAAATTTGCAAAAAAAAAAAATAAATCTTTTAACAAGTGAAACTAAACCAATCCAATCATTTGCATCCTTGCAACATCAAGGTTTTAGATGCATTCATGCAAAGTTAGAAACACTTCAAAGTTCTTAAAGCGACACACAAAATCTCAATCTTGAATGCTCAAAGAAAAAAACTTGAATGTTTAATCACTTGTCTTTGAATGCATGTTGCTAAAATCACTCTTGAGTGCCATGGATTAAAATCAAGTTTGTTTTTTTTATAAATGCATGATTAAAACAAAAAATCCAATCTTGAATGCAAAAGGTCAATAAATCATTACAATATCTCACACTTCATCTTTTGGGGCATAAAAAGAATCTACATTTTAGAAACTTTCTAAGTTATAAAAACAAATAAAGACACTTTGAGTGAATTTTTTGTTAGACTCACCCTCTTTAATCACCCATCATTCTAACCATTGGTTGTAATATCAGTGCCATATATGGGGATGGGTCTACCTAAGAAGGTGTTAAGTGCTCCACAAAAATCAAATTCTACTCACTTGAGTTTTTATTGATTTTTCTAAGATAGAAAATTTTTTGAATGCACATTAGTCTCTCTAAAACTTCATTTGGGCATAAAAATTGAACAAATCTGGACATGGAGGGCCTCCAGATGTGTGCTTGAAATCGAGCTTTCCACACATTTTTTTTTTGGGCTTAAAACAAACTCACACTCAATCTTGAATGCCTTAAAAAAAATCAATCGATACTTGACTTGGAGGGCCTCTGAGAGCGCGAGTTTACTTTTTTTTTACCCTAAATCTTCTTGGTGTATTTATTCTTTGATCACTTCTCTTTTGTTGGCGCATTTCAAATTGGAATTGAACCTTTGCATCTTAAATCACGTGTGTTTTCAAAAGGTCTAGATCAGAAAACTTAAAGCATCAGTTGGAAAAGAACTTTGTCTTTTAGCCCAAGATCATCTAGGTCTTCTCTCCCCTTGTCATCTTTCGAGGCCATCTTGGGTGCATAAGATTAGGATCCAAAATCTTGTCTTAGCCTTTAGGAGGCCTTCTTGGGGATTTCATCACCCCTTGAGATGACCTCAACTCCAGCGTTCTGGCAAAGTATAAAGATCGAGAGGTGAATCCAAAGACACCTCTCTTGGGATCAAAATTTTATCACTTGGGCTAAGCCTCAATGAACTTTATACCCTTGAGAAGTGAAAGAGGAGAAGTGGGTTACCGCTCCTCTCAGCTGTGTGACATTGTTTTGGTTTTATCTACAGATTTGGGCCTCATGTACCTTGGTTATATTGAGGACCCCCTAGCTAAACCAACTGTCAGCCTTGTAGACAACCATCTAGGATGTTAATGTGTTTGAAGTGACTGATCAAAACATTTGTAGAATATACACACTCCTTGGTGCACGTATCACATTTTGAGAATCAAAAAATTCTATCTGGTTGTTCCTATCTATTGCTTGATCTTTTACTTGTTGAATGAATGTTTTCCAAACTTGGTCAATCCTAGCTTAGGGCACACTTAGCGTAGTCACTGCCTGTTTTAGAAGTTGAACAAGTTGAAGCAAAACACCCATGATCTCTCAAAGCCAAATAGATTCAAGAATTTATGTCAGAACAACCCAAACCCAAACAAAAGTTTCACAAAGCCAAATTCAAGCCCTCTCAGGCATACCAAAAAATTTCAGCCAAGAGAAAGGAAGTAACACCAAGCCCTCGAATTGCCAAACTTCACAAAGCAGAAGACAAAGCGACCAACGAAATCTGTCAGGACGCTTGGTTAGATTGCACTATCAGATTTAGCAAGCATCCAGGAGTTAACCCTGCTTATGTCTTACCAACTAGGCATGATTTATATGATTAGGCCCCCTTGTTTTTCCACATCTTCTTGCATAAGTTTTACTTTATAGTCATCTTTGTAGGAAAGCCAGCCATTCTACGTTATCCCTTTAAATCATTTTAGCTCATCCATCTCATCTAGGTCTTTGCCTTAGAATCAAACCAATCCCCTCAAACCTAGCTAGCATCCCAAAAAGCCTAATTCCCACATCTAAGCCTTCAAAATTATTGTCACCTTACCAAAGGTTTTCCATTCCTACCATCTTGCAAATCCACCAGCCTCACTAAGGTTATCCCTCTGACAGAGCTTTGTCTAGGGTAATCTAGCTTTGTCACTTGTTATCCCTCATCACCTTGAGCCAAAGGTTGGGATCCACAAGTGGTCAATCTCATATTTTTCCTAAAGGATCAGCAGTCTATCCTTAAGTTGACACAATTACCACCAAGCTTGCACATAGGAAAGTAGAACTTTCATGATTTGGTGACATATCTTTGAAGTTAGAATTCCCAACCCAATCCTCCTTAGGTTTGTCATATAGCTTTTCCTCAACACAGGAAATCATTTGCATAGAAAAGCCTTCCCCCTTGGCATTCATCAACATTGTTGCATCTCATCCCGAGGAACATTTTCATGCCACCTGTCACTCGCTTAGCCAAGAAGAAGAAAGAAACAATGGAACCCTATCATTTGGATCAAATAGCATCTCTCCCCTTGAGCACTCAACCATCCTTCAGCCCAGAGAACACTATACCATCACCTACTGACATTGAAGCTTTCATGAACCAGCCAAGAAATGCAGTATTGGTGAATGCCATTATAGACAAGAACAAAGAAACAATCATGGCTAACTTTTGAAGGGACAACATAGGAGCCTTCAACTTTGGAAGACCTCCTCCTTTATCAGATCCATCTCACCTATTGTTTGGAAAAATCCCACCACCCATAGGCTCTTATGATTCAAATTATCCTCAATATGTGCCAAAACAAGAGCCTCAACCCATCCCATATGATCTAACAGACCCAAATATAGCATGCTCCACCCAAGTTGAAATCTTTGTTCCACAAGCCAATCTAGCTACCACCACTCCACCATTGGTCCATACGACTCCATCCCAAACCCCCTTCACCCAAAACACCTCATCATTCACTCCCTTCACTATTGTTGTTGTTGCTCTCCAACCCAACCTTCCAAATCCACCCATCTCCCAAATCAGTGCTAGCATCTTTGGCCAACCTCAGCAATATACAACTGAGATGCCACCCATGGGGCAAAGAAATCAACCTTTCATCACCCCTAGCTTGTTTACCTCATCTCAGAGCACAATTCCATCATTTCCACTAGGTCCTTGGAGCTCAGTGCCATCAGCCACAAATCCGCAAGCTACTACCCTCACTCTACAAAGATACCAAACCCCACAAGCTACTACCAATGTTTTGCCAAGCTCTCAAGTGACCCAAGCTCCTACCACCACTCTACCAAGCTTTCAAATCTAGCCACCAAGCTATTAAACCCCATCAGTTCCATTCCCAAGCTTTCGATTCCCACCACCTCCACCACCAACTAATCCATTACCTCCTATTACTAACTATTTTTCTATGCCACTTCTAGGAGGAAATCCACCACCACCAACCACCAATTACTTGGCCTCCTTTGCCATGATACCCTCCCAAATGGGGGCACAACCCACATATATTGGTCAAAGTCCTCAAATCCCAAGTCAAGTTCCACAAGCTCCTCGATCCTTTTTCCAAGATTCACAACCATCTTATACCTTACCTCCACAAAGAAATCCATTTATCCCACAGCTAGCCTATGTCCCTCAATCCCTATCCCAAACCCCATATCAGCAGCAAGCCTTGCAACACATGTAGCAATATGTGCCTCCTCCACCTCAGTAACCCATCATCCACCATTCAGTTGCCTAAGCCATGTACAATCCCTACCAGCCCATAGCTCAAAGCCATCCATGTTCTATTGCCCCATCTAGCACATACCTACCTCAGGGCACTCTTACATTGGGTGCACCCTAGCCATCACCCATTAATTTACAATTGGAAGCCATGAAGACAACTTTGAAGAACATCCAAGAGGGAAATGATCAAAAACCTTCAAGTTTGAAAATGTGTGTCCTTACCCATTTGACAGAGCCATTACCATGACACCATTTCCCAAACACTTTGAGATACCCAAGTTTGACAAATTCAGAGGAAAAGGAGACCCTGTCACACATATCAAAGAATTTTACATGCACTGCCAAGAAGTGGCATATGGTGACGTCTTCCTCTTGTGTCTCTTTCCCAAAAGCTTGGCTGAACCAGCTCTTGAATGGTTTTATAGAATCCCATATGGCACAATTAAAAACTTTGTTGAATTTTCTGAGGCATTTATAGCCCAATATGCCCATCTTGTTGAAACAGAGCTCTCAGTAGTTGATCTTGTCCACACTAAGAAAAAAGGTGGAGAAAGCCTTCTCGAATATCTGCAAAGATGGCAAACCCTTACCAACCACATATCTTGCACCTTGCCAGAATGCCATTTGGTGAAAATGTTTATTGATAATGCCCATCCCAGCTTGGCTCACCACATGACCATGAACTATTTGCAGACCTATAGAGATATCAAAGAAAAAGGAATGATCCTTGAGCAAGGACTCATTAATGATGGTGTGGTCAAGATTTACAAGGAAGCCAACCAAAATCAATCACATTCCAATGAAAAGTCTAGGTATTGGAACAAAAGCAAGCACATTGCAACAGACAGCGTCATTGACACGAGACATGTGAATGTTTTTGGTCCTTCCCAAAATTAGTCCCACCCACCTTATCAACCAAACAATCAACAAACTATCAACTACCAACACCAGAATCACCAAAGTTATCAAGGCCACAATCCAAGACCCAACTTTCAAGGGTCTAGCAATCAAGTTAATGGCATAAATGGAGCTGCAGGACCAAAGCCCAAGTTCCAACCAGCACCTAGAAATTATACACCCCTTGGTGAGCCATTGGATGTCATTTTTGAGAAATTGACTAAGGAAAACCTCATCAAATTTCCTCCTACCCAGCAAATTGACCTAGGCCAATCTAAAGCTGCATGGTACAAAGACAATGAGTACTTCAAATTTCATAGGGTAAAAGGTCACACCACCCTCAGATGCATGAAACTGAAAGATTATGTGCAGGACCTCATTGATCGGAAAGAAATCACCGTTGGTGCCCAAACCTCTCCCAATGCAGGCTTACAAATCTATCAAAATGTTTTTCCCCCTCACAACAACCAAAATCTTAGAAAAGCACCTATCCAAACCAACAACAACAACACCAACAACCGCCAGCCAAACCAACAACATGGGAAGAAAAATGACCACACTTCATCCTATATATATTATGGTAGCCTCATATGTTGTATATCTGAGAAAGACCCTTCTGTCAATGTTATCAATATCCAAGGACCAAACAATGAGTGTGCAGTCACCACTCGAAGAGCGTGATTTAACATCGTAGGCCCACCAGTTTCACCAGCACCATTAGCTCCATCAAAAAGCCAGTACAATATCTTGGAACACCTTGGGAACATGCCAGCCCAAATCTCCATTTTAGACCTTCTCCGCACTAGTCCTGTGTACAAAAACATCCTTGACAGTGCTCTCATAGAATCCCGTGTCCCTTCAGATATCAATGCTACTGATTTTTGTAATCTAATTGGACACCTATCCTCCTCATGTGCCCTATCATTCAAACCCATCGACATACCTATGGTCAGGCCAGATCACACCCTTCCACTCTGCATAGCCATTATGGTATCCAATTTTTCCATAAAAAGAGTAATGATAGATAATGGATCAGCCTTGAATATTTGCACCCTAAAATTCATAAAACAAACTAGGTATACTGAGGTAGATATCATCAGTGAGGTTATCGCCATCAAAGCTTATGACAACTTGGAAAGAACCACAGAAGGAACTATTTTTCTGCCAATCAAGGTTGGGCCAGTCATCCAAGAAACACTCTTCCATGTTATTGATCTAAACCTACCATTTAACATCCTCTTTAGTTGCCCATGGATTCATGCCATGAAATTCGTTCCATCCACTTACCATCAATGCGTCAAATTTCTGCATCAGGGTACTGAGGTAACCATCCATGTCGATCCAGAACCTTTTGCTTACTATAATGCGGTTGAAGCTTCATATACAAACCATTTCCCTAGAATTGATATTACCATAGCCATTGCCAGCTCATCCCACACTTGTAATGACCCAAAAACCATCCTCGCCTCCACCCTATCTACTGTGAAGATCAATAACAAAATCTGTGGAGAGTATAGTCTGTCAGATGCATTTGCTGTCGGGGCACTCCCACTTGATCCACACGCCCATGGACAATCGACATATCACAAAGCTAAGGAGATTCCACCTCCTTGATACAAACAGTTTGTCCCAACAACCTTTGTATCCTCGAAAATCTCTCTTCATGAGGAGCTCACTCCAGATATCAACAATTGGTTACATAAGGATGCACCTCTAAGAAATCAAGCACGCCTTGATCACTTCAGCCAGAAGTATCCCCAAGAACATAAGCTCATCACTGACAAATGGAACCATCAAGGTGGTGGTCTAGGACCATAAGAAAGAGGCATGCAATGCCCCATCGATGCACACAAGTGAGAATCGAAGTTCGGTCTTGGCTTTGGCATACCCACAACTAGGGGCACCAATGAGAAAGGTCACACTTTTTCAAACATTCACCGCGACCTTTTCGAAATTGAAGACATTCTTGAGGAAGTTGAAAAGAGAGCCTACGATGATATCCCAGACCAAATATTCCTCAGAGACTCTGTTCTCCAAGAACTATCCATCCATTTCATTAACCTACCACTCGCCCATCCACAACTCATAGATTGGGACCAACCAAGCATCATACACATTGATGAGTTCACATCAGAGGAAGCACTTCTGAGATTCATGAGAGCCAAAACTCCTCACAAGCAAACAAAGCTAGATTTTGCATATATCTATAAGCTAGATCTCAAGGGGTATTTTGGAGAAAATTCTCAACCTAGTTCTGATACACCCAAAACTGGAACTAAGGTGAATCCTAGACTAGCTAAGGCAGTGAAGAGAACTCCTTAGCAAGAAAATCCAGAGTCACAAGCAGAACATGAGGATTTAGCATTTCTTCCTCAAGATAATTGACCAGAGGTATCTTCTATTCTAATTGATGATACTAGAGAAGTCAACATCGGTTCTTCAGAGATCCCCAAACTTGTTCACATTGCTGCATCCCTATCACAAGACCAAGCTAACCTCCTTTTTGAGGTCTTAAGAGAGAACATTGGCTGATTTTCATGGTCATATCAAGACATGCCAGGACTGGATCCAAAGCTTGTAGTTCATCATCTTGCAGTCAATCCAAAGATCAAGCCCGTCAGACAAAAGCTTAAAAAAATGCACCCCAAGGTTGCATTAGTGGTCAAAGCTGAATTAGAAAGAATGTTGGCTGCTAAGGTTATTCAACCTATCGACTACTCAGAGTGGATCTCCAACATGGTCCCCATCACTAAGCCTTCTAGTGACATCAAAATCTACACTAATTTTAGAGATCTTAAAAAAGCTTGTCCAAAAGATGATTTTCCCTTGCCCAACGTAGATATGATTGTAGATCTTACAGCTGGACATGAAATTTTGTCCCTCATGGATGGATTTTTTGGGTATAATCAAATCAAGATTGCAGAAGAGGATCAGCATAAGACAACATTCACTACCCCTTGGGGAACCTTTTGCTACAACATGATGCCTTTTGGCCTAAAGAATGCTGGGGCTATCTATCAAAGAGCTATGACAGCCATTTTCCATGATCTTATCCATAGCATTTTGGAGGATTATGTGGATGATATCTTGGTTAAATCTCATACCTTCATGGATCATCTTGCTGACTTGGAGAAAGTCTTTGATAGGTTAGCCAAATATCATCTCATGCTGAATCCTAAGAAATGTGTCTTTGGGGTCATATCTGGCAAGCTTCTAGGCTTTATAGTTTCTAAACGAGGTATAGAGATCAAACCCAAGAAGGTCAAAGCTATCTTAGACATGCCTCCTCCCCAAACATTGCGACAACTTTGCACTCTTCAAGGAAAGCTTCAATCCATTCAGCACTTCATCTCCCAGCTTGCAGATAAGTGTATGCCGTTTGCACACTTACTAAAGAAGGATGAAAACTTCAAGTGGGATCTTTTATGTCAATGCAGCTTCGATCATCTCAAGTAGTATCTCATCAATCCCCCTATCTTGGTTCCACCAGTTCCTGGTCATCCCTTGATCTTGTACATATTAGCAATGACTACTGCTCTAGGGGTACTTCTAGCACAGCTCGATGACTATGATAGAGAAAGAGCCATCTACTACATCAGTAGAACCCTAGTTGGTTATGAACTCAATTATACTCCTATGGAAAAAGCTTGTTTGGCAGTTTTTTTCTCAACTCAAAAGCTTTTCCACTACATGCTAATTCATACCATCCAACTAGTCTCCAAGATCGACCCTCTCAAGTATATGCTCTCCAGAATAGCACTTACAGGCCGTTTGGTCAAATGGGTTATGCTCCTTAGTGAATTTGACATCCAGTATGTGGATAGAAAGGCAATCAAAGGGCAAGCTATAGTAGATCACTTAGTTGATGCGCCTCTATTAGATACATATCCTTTGATAACAGAATTTGCAGATGAGCATATCTATCTAATTGAAGAACAACCCCCATGGAAACTTTATTTTGATGGCTCATATACATCTCATGGATTAGGGGCAGGAATATTGTTGGTCACACCTCAAGGAGATTACATTCCAAAAGCCTTCAAGCTACAATTCCCTAGCACCAACAATATAGCTGAATATAAGGCTCTCATAGTAGGATTAAAGATAGCTATAGAATAGAACATCACTGAGTTACAAATCTTTGGCGATTCTCAGCTCATCATCAAGCAAGCCCTAAATGAATATCAAACCAAAGATTAAAAGCTATTACCCTACAAAGAGCTAGTTGATCAGCTAACCCAGCATTTTACAAAGCTTCAGTTTACACAAGTGCCTCGAATGCAAAAAAAAGTAGCAAACGCTATGGCTACTATTAGCTCACTCTTGGAAATTCCCCAAGCAATTATGCAGTATGAGTTTTTAGTCAAGCAGCTCCTCACACCTGCCTATGCAAATGATGACTCAAACCATGTTTGTATCTTGGTTGGTCCCCAATCCCCTTGGTACCATGAGATTCATGCTTACCTTAAAGATGGTATCATCTCCCCTCACCTCACATGTACCCAACGCCAAAACTTCATCCAAAAATCATCCCGCTATGTTATCATAGCCAATACTCTATATCGTCGAGGTTATCATGATACTCTCTCTCAATGTTTAGATGAAAATGAGGCCACGATGGAATTAAAAGAAGTACAATCTAGACTTTGCAGTGCCCACACGAGTGGTATTGTCCTCGTGCAATAAATCCTTGGAGCAGGCTACTATTGGCCTACCATTGAAGAAGACTCCTGTGACTTTGTCAAAAAGTGTCTCCCATGTTAGCAGCACACAAATCTTGTGTACGTTCCAGCACAGGATCTACAGCCCATTGCACCACTTTGGCCTTTCACCTGTTGGGGCCTTGATCTAGTTGGAACTATCACACCTCTCTCATCTGATGGACATAAATGGATAATAAAAGCTATAGTCACTAAATGGGTGGAAGTAGTCCCCCTAGTCTCAGCTACAGGAGTTCAGGTCTCCAAGTTCATCTTGTACCACATTGTTTTTCGCTTCGGCATCCCATCCACTTTTTTCACCGACCATGGAGGTAACTTTGAAAATCTCAACATAGAAGAATTATGCACTTCCCTCCACATCCACATCCATCACTGCTTTGCTAGCCCATATTTCCCACAAGGTAACAGCTAGGCAAAGGCAACTAACAAAACCCTACTCAAAATCCTAAAGAAAGTTGTCAATGATTTCGGCCGCGATTGGCACCTACAAATAAATCCAGCCCTATGGGCCTATCGAACTTCCTTTTGTACATCCACAGGCACAACTCCATACTCCTTAGTCTATGGTGTTGAAGCAATACTACCCATAGAGGTTGAACTTCTCTCCTTGTGCATATATTTGCAAGGGCAAATATCAGATGAAGAATACAGAGTAGCTCGGCTCACCCAACTAGATCTCTTAGATGAGAAGTGACAACAAGCCTATGATCATCTCACAGTCTATCAAACTTGTCTCAAAAGGAATTTCAACAAGAAGGTGCTTCCACAACACTTTTAGCCGCGCGACATGGTCCTTAAAGAAAATATGAAAGTCCAAGCTGATCGAGAAAAGAAAGGCAAGTTTGAACCTACTTGGCTCGGTCTTTATGTTGTCACTGCCTCCTTTGGCTCTAGAGCCTATTAGCTATCTACATTGGAAGAAGAACTCTTGAATGATCCTACTAACATCATTCATCTCAAGAAGTTCTATGCTTGAAGATCCTTGGTATACCCAACTTTTGAAAAATACAAAAAAATAGTAAAGAGAAATAAGCATCCAATGGTGAAAACTTGGCAATTCAAGTGCCTTGAATAGGTACCTTGGTGAAAACTTAGTAATTCAGGTGCCTTGTGTACTAAGACTAATCCATTATCTATCACTATCCTATCCCTCATCCATCCATTCACAATCCAATAAAACACCTACTTGTTCCCTTGGTGTTCCGACCAAATATCCAAAATCTAATGAAGCTTGTAAATACCTCCTGTACAGCTTGTAAATCTTGTACCTCAGCTTGTAAATATTGTACCCCAGCTTGTAAATCTCGTATCATCCCTTGTATCATAGCTTGTATATCCAAATCTTGTCCAAAGCTTGTACCATATTCTAGCTTGTATTATATGCCAAATCTTGTATCCTAGCTTGTATCCTATCACATGCACACAAAGAATCCCATTTTCCTTAAGCTTTTCGCAAACCATCTACCTATCCACCTATCAACTATTGCAGACATCCCACCTTTCACAAACATTTCCATCTCACAAAAACCAAAACATGAACAACCTTGTACATTTGTAACATATCTTGGTCTGTCAGCTTGTACATCCTCTTTAGCTTAGTACCATTGTATCTATCTAGCTTTCGTGTTAGTTCCTCCTTGATCAACATCTTGCACACATCGTACAACCCTTGATTAGCTATTCCAATGCATCCTTTAGCTAGATCTCCTATAACCAAAGTGTTATCCTTCTTAGTTCAGCTTGCCAGACGCATCACTCATCCAAA
The DNA here is from genome assembly GCA_028749045.1 of Cupressus sempervirens. Taxonomy (NCBI): domain Eukaryota; kingdom Viridiplantae; phylum Streptophyta; class Pinopsida; order Cupressales; family Cupressaceae; genus Cupressus; species Cupressus sempervirens. Next base: position 91,043,844 of record CM053787.1, on the reverse strand, counting down.
ATCCATCATCTTAGGTTCTTTCCGATAGATCCTTGCGGGATATAGCTTTCCATATGTCTGATCTTGGTCTGTTAGTACCTCATCCTACCCATCTAGTTGGCAAACGGTTCTCTTTTGGATTTCTCTTTCTTTTGATTTGGAATCTTCCCTTTTGGGTCTTGAAGTATCTTTTCCAAGCAATCTCCTTGTTCCCTCCTCAAGGTTGCCACGATCTTCCATATCAGGGTATACTACGAATGGGACAATCTGAGGGTAAGGTCTTGATCAAGTCTTTTGTTTGTTTTTCTTTTCTGCTTGTGGCTTACCCAATGTCGGTTCCATGTTGCTTCCTCTAGGATTCATGTGTGATGCTGGGGCAATCCTTGCGTGTTTGTTTTGAGTCAATCCATCAGTCCTCTAGATGGTTGGTGACACGGCCTTGACATTCTTGGTAACCTTGGCAATTAACCAACAGTCCTATAGCAAATCTAGTGCTCAACTATATGTTGGTACTTCTCTTTGAAGTATCCCCCCGCTCAAAAAGCTTCAATGGAATCCCTTCATCTCCATTATTCCCCATCTATATCTAGTATCTGTAGACACCTAAAAACCTTTAGAAAATAAAGTATTTTTATTTTCTGAAAAAGTCCTGATGACATCATCATTAATTAATTAATTAATTAATTAATTTTTATGCTATTAAATCCCTTTATCTTAATTAAAAATAATTAATTAAGGAATCCCTCCCAAAAATGTTTAAATCTTATTTAAACATTATTTCCTTATTTATTAATTATTTAATTAATAAATTAAACAAAAATCCTAAAATAAATAAAAATTTTATTTTTTGCCCAAAACTTGGCCAATTTCCTTATGACCAATAACCTCTTCCAAAATCTTCTAATCCTTCTTTAATTTCGATTAAAGGCTAATCCCATCATTTCCTCCCCCTAATCCCAACTCAAAATATTTAATTAAGATTAAATATTAATCCTCATGTTTATTAAAAAAGTTTTAATAAAGATCTCCTCAACCCAAACCCTTGAAATAAATAAAACTTTATTTATTTCCTAAAAATCTAATTTATCCTCATCCTAAGAAGTTCTAGACTCTTCTAGAAAGTCTTCATCCTCATCCTAGGAAATTCTAGACTATTCTAGAAAGTCTTTATCCTCATCCAAAGTCTAGACTCTTCTAGAAGATGTCTTTAAACCTAATCCTAATCCCCTCCTAACCTTGTCACATTCCCTAAACATGGGTTAAAACTTACTAACCCAAGCCAAAGTTAACAAATATCTCCACCTTCACCCACCCTCATTAAATGCCATCCACTTGCCTATCACTAAGCTAATCCTAAACTATCCTAATCCATCTTCTAATCATATGTACAAGCCTAAGCAAGCTTAAAACCTTCCTAATCAAGTCCAAGTCGAAATTGCTCTCATCACCTTCAAAATATCTCAACCATAAAACTTTATGAAGTCCACTAGGTCATAAATGACTCTTACAAGACCTTTTATTGCTCTTACAAGTCATTATGAGGGTCTTTATGAAGATTTTATCCCTTGAACCTCCTTTTTTGACTCATCCTTCATCTTTCCTCCATCCTCTCACCATGTGACATGTGTCACTCCTTGATTGGCTATAAGGAAGCACAATCCATGTGCTCTCCTCTCATGCAATCTAAGCCCTCCATGAGCTTTTTCCCATCCTTGCATCTTAGCCCTCAATCCCTCAAGCCTCTTGCCTATAAATTGGATCCTTCCCCTTTGCAAAATAACATCATCCATGAAATAAAGTTATAATGCTATTTTGAGAGCCAAATCCATACTAAAGTCATCTATCCACACTAAAAATCCACAATCATCCATTGAAGCCTTTGGAAGCATATTGAGCATACATCCTATCCATTTAGATAAAGCTACTCAACAAGAGAGCTTCTTATTGAGAGAGTCCATTAATGGCTCATATTCTCAATTGAGAGTTCATCTTAGTCTATCTTGAAGTTTATGAATTTTGTTTAGTTTGTAGAAGCTTTATTTAAATTTGGTTTCTATTAGCATACTAACATTGCTCATATACAGTATCTGTCTCTCCTACCCTAGCTTATGCATTAGTATCTCTTTGAATCAATCATCACTCTTAGCTTTAGGGATCCATAATCCTAGTCTTAGGGATCCACCAATCCAATCAATCCACCAAGCCTCATCTTTCGAGATCCACAATCTTAGTCCTAAGGATCTCTGAAACCCATCTTCCGTCAATCTGACTCTTTGAAATCCTATTGCATCAGCTTTATCATCCCATCATCCATCTACCTAGCCTGGATTCCTTTCTATAGCGCTCTGCTCCTTCATCCTCTACAATCCCTGAGATCTTAAGCTTGCTTCCTCTTGTGCCTCTGATTCTCCCTTTATCATTCTCCCATAGTGAGAGTTTGATCTAACTAAACCTCTTCTCTTAAGCCAATCTGAGTCTCCTTGCTCATCTCAGATTCTCGTACTTTACAAGAAATCGTCGAGCCTCTCTTTCTTTCCCTACCACCTTCTTGAGGGGGCATCTCGCAATCTATTCTCTCCTCTTCTGCTCTAGCCTTGGGCATCTTATTTTCTTATCTTTGATGCCATGCCACTTGCGGCATCACATCAAATAGGGGCAAAATGTAGACACCTAAATCCTTTAGAAAATAAAGTGTTTTTATTTTTTTAAAAAATTTCTGATGACATCATCATTAATTAATTAATTAATTATTTAATTAATTTATTTATTGTAATGCCATTAAATCCCTTTATCTTAATTAAAAATATTTAATTAAGGAATCCCTCCCAAAAATGTTTAAATCTTATTTAAACATTATTTCCTTATTTATTAATTATTTAATTAATAAATTGACCAAAAAATCTAAAATAAATAAAAAAATTATTTTTTGCCCAAAATTTGTGCAATTTCCTTAAGACCACTAACCTCTTCCAAAATCTTCTAATCCTTCTTTAATTTTGATTAAAGGCTAATCCCATCATTTCCTACCCCTAATCCCAACTCAAAATATTTAATTAAGATTAAATATTAATCTTCATGTTTATTAAAAAAGTTTTAATAAATATCTCCTCAACCCAAACCCTTGAAATAAATAAAATTTTATTTATTTCCTAAAAATCTAATTTATCCTCATCCTAAGAAGTTCTAGACTCTTCTAGAAAGTCTTCATCCTCATCCTAGGAAGTTCTAGACTATTCTAGAAAGTCTTTATCTTCATCTAAAGTCTAGACTCTTTTAGAAGATGTCTTTAAACCTAATCCTAATCCCCTCCTAACCTTGTCACATTCCCTAAACATGGGTTAAGACTTACTAACCCAAGCCAAAGTTAATAAATATCTCCTCCTTCACCCACCTTCATTAAATGCCATCCACTTGCCTATCCCTAAGCTAATCCTAAGCCATCCTAATCCATCCTCTAATCATTTGCACAATCTTAAGCAAGCTTAAAACCTTCCTAATCAAGCCCAAGTCAAAATTCCTCTCATCTCCCTTAGAATATCCCAGCCATAAAACTTTATGAAGTCCACTAGGCCATAAATGACTCTTCCAAGCCCTTTCATTGCTCTTAGAAGCCATTATGAGGGTCTTTATGAAGATTTTATCCCTTGAGCCTCCTTTGTTGACTCATCCTTCCCCTTTCCTCCATCCTCTCACCCTGTGACATGTGTCACTCTCTGATTGGCTGTAAGGAAACACAATCCATGTGCTCTCCTCTCATGCAATTTGAGCCCTCCATGAGCTTTTCCCCATCCTTGCATCTTAGCCCTCAATCCCTCAAGCCTCTTGCCTATAAATTGGATCCTTCCCCTTTGCAAAACAACACAATCCATGAAGTAAAGTCATAATGCCATTTTAAGAAGCCATTTTACATCAAAACCATACACTCACACCCAAATTTTGAACTCCATTTGAAGCCCCTTTTGAAGCATAAGCTTGAGTATACATCCTATCTATTTAGACAAAGCCACTCAACAAGAGAGCTTCTCATTGAGAGAGCCCATTAATGGCTCTTATTCTCAATTGAGAGCTCATCTTAGTCTATCTTGAAGTTTATGAATTTTTTTTTAGTTTGTAGAAGCTTTATTAAAATTTGGTTTCTATTAGCATACTAACATTGCTCATATACACAAACATCCACACCTACTACAACTAGAGCTATTAAATCCTTATTTTGCTACATTTTGTTATGTGTTACATATGATTTGATTTGTACTTTCTTATTCATTTGATCATAGTATGACAAAGATCAACTTTTTGTAGGGATAGGTACACCTTCTCATGATTATAGAACAAATACTAATACTAGTGATAATTTACCAAACTTTCCTAGAGAAGTCCATGTTACTTCTACTAGATTGCTGGAAGCATCATTATTGATGGCTGAGAAAGATATGATTCCCTTAAAATTGCCTAAGCTTCCAAGTACTTTAAAATTGTAATATTTAGAGTATAATTATAGTTTACTTATTCATAACTCATTTTCAACTAATGATTGTGTGATGATTTTGTAGGAAATGATATTTTTTATGAAACTTTTTTATGATTTAACATTGAAGATATTTGGGCCCACATTATGTGAAAGGTACGTAGCTTCATATAATTGATTGCTACATTTTTCCATTCATCCATTTGTTATAATATATTTAAGGTACATAGCTTGGCCTAATTTTTGTATCTAACAATTTTGTTATTTGTTAAAAGGTGGAATGAGAAAAGCCTTGAATTAAAAGATCGGCTCATAAAAACTATGGAAGAGCTCCTTGGTCAAAATATTTTGAATAGATTCCAAATTCTTAAAAAAGTTTCCAAACATCTAAAGACCATGAGAGACGAATAGGAAAGGGCTCTAAAGCTCAACCCAAAGTATGAGTGTCTTCTTATGGTTCCAAAGTTGGAGTGGAATGAAATCATTGAAGATGCAAAAGAGATAAGACTAAGAGCTAAAAGAATTAACCCATCACCCAAAAAAAATAGGTATGTGGTAGCATTAATGTAATTATCCAAAAATTAGTGTTCTTTGTATTTATATAATCCAACATATTTCAAAGTTTACATATATAGGCTACATGACACATCAAAGGCTACACAATCTAGGAAAGAGAAGGGTGGTCAACACCATTTTGGCTCTGGTGGATATATGTAAATTCACTCATGTATAATAAGTAGCAGTAAATGAAATTTCATATCAATTTTTTATATACAATTACAAATAAGAAATATATTCAATATTTATGATATTATGCAAAAAGTAAAGGGTATTGAATTTAATCTAGTGCCCACAGAAGAGGACAAAAAAATTGGCTTCAAGTGATGCTATAAAGTAGTGGTTTCCCGCCACCACATAGATTCTAATGGCCAAAGAGATATATCAAAGAATGTGTGGTGAGTCATGTGTTGCTTCTTAGAATGTTTTTTTCACTTACTCTTTCATAGCAATCATAGTTTTCTTTAGTAAAAGAAACTAGCTTGCAATATGTGCAGGGATTTTTTAAAAACCATAGGGTGAATAGATACTTTCTTACTAATAACGAAGTTTCATTTTTTATAATTTATCAAGTGTAATTAAAGGGTCTATTTCATTTTTCTAGGAAAATGAAGGATTCTCTATTCATACAACTAAAAATGTGAGGAAACATAAAAGAAAAGGATGCATGGATTATGAAATATCAAAGCATCACCAATTCCACACCATTGTAGAATCAGGCACTATTAAAAAATAACATATTGAACTATTCAATTATCAACTACCAAGTATCTAGTTGCATTAAGGAAACAAAATAATGCACTGACACAAACCATGAAAATCAACCCAGGCAGGCTTATGTGGTAAATGTGTTGTATCTTGATTCAACCCCTTAACTTCCAAATTAGTATCCCACTTTATGAATTTTATTAGATCTCTCTCTCTCTCTCTCTCTCTCTCTCTCTCTCTCTCTCTCTCTCTCTCTCTCTAAGGTATTTGGGGGTGTGTTGGCAGCTCCAATAGTTTCTAAGGTCTTCTCTTTGTCAAAATGGTCACATGAGTCTTAACAAGGGCCAGGTTGGAATAAGCTTCCAAAGCATGCTTTGTCATGAATGCCCAACAAATTAGGGGTTGTGGTGGACTTTGATAAGAATTTCCTTAGAGAGAGGCACTAGAAGAGGTCCTTCTTTGAAAGTTTGTCATTGATTTTTTTAAAACTATGGTTGTCATCAAAATTTTGATGATGCTTTTCATTGATGGCATGATAAGATCATCAATATTTTGACGAGACCTACCATCACAGGTATGGAGATCTCATCGATAAAAATTTCCTAAACATCAAATTTTAGACAAGAACTGTCGTCAATAGCAATGTCATAATTGTCAATGTTTCAGCATTTCCTAGTAGTGGTCTAACACTGCCTTGTGATAGAGATTGGGATCATTTTTGATGGGGTTGTCCATTGATATATCGACAGCCCTAGATTATGTCAAAATTTTAATGAAATTACAGCGACACTATTTTTTGACCATTTTCCATCAAAATATCAACCAATGCTCATTGAAAAATAGGTCCAAATTTACTAGTGAGAGGATATGTTGAAAATGAAGATACAGTGCAAGTCTAGTTGGTGAACCTTCTAGAATTGGATGAGAAGTAAACTATGGCATTGGAGTACACATTGAAACATCAAGCTATCATCAAGTGTTGGTTTGACAAAAGAGAACAATTCAAAGCATTTAGAATCTTTGACCTTGTTCTCATGTTGGATAAGACAAAACAAAAACTAGGTAGTCATACCAGTTTTCACTACTTGTGGATTGGTCCATGTCAAATTGCGAAGAGCTTGGGTGAAAATAATTTTAGGTTGGGTACTTTTTAAGAAGAATTAGTCCTGTTACCGGTCAATGGTCATTTTATAAAACATTATTTTGAAGCCTAAATGTGAAAACATTATTGAAGTGTTGATAGATCAACCCCACAACTCCCAAGAATCACTTGTATGCAAACACTTTTCACAAAAAGAGAGAAGCAAAAGCTATGAAGGATGGAGTTCCTAGATCCATAGATGAGACATTCTTGATGAGAAAAAAGAGATTGCTATAATCAAAAGTGAATGAATGAATAGATTTATAATTACCATCCTTATAAAAGGAGAAAGGTAAAACCTAAAAGGTATAAACCCTAAAGAGGAATATCCTAGGTTACATGATAATAATTAATAAAATAATTAATTATTAGATGCCTAAATTTTAGCTTAAGAAAACTAGATTTAATTAGAAAATATCTAATTACTCTAAGACCCCACCTTAAGATAAACTTAGGGAGTAGCTAAAAACCTAAAAACTACTATAGAAAGTAGAAATGGAACGCAGAAAACAAAGCCTGATGAGGTACCTAAGCACAACCAAATCTTTAAAAAGAGAAGAAATAGAGAAACATCACATGGGAAAACCCCTACTCCAAAAAGATATGGAAAACATGCTAAAAGAAACTAGTGAAGGACTAAAGAAACCTCCAAACTAAGGAATTTTCTAGAAGATAGGAACAAAAGATGATCATAAAGAACATTAGTAAAGCAATAGAAGCTGCACAGATTTGTCAAAATTAATTGCTAATCTGAAGAACCTAACCAGGTAGAGAAGACTATAATCTACATTGAATCAAGAGGCACGTGAAGGAAAATAATTGAACTTGGAGATATAGATGGCATGAAACACCAAAGCCTAAAGATCTAATCAATTGAACCAAGGAAGCATGATAAACAACAAAAGAACCCCCTTAATGTAGACAATGGTGAGGTGACAAGTAACTAGAAAAGTGGGCCAAAAGACCTACATATCAAAGAACCATGATCAAGATGCACAAAAGAGTACATATGTGTGTATGAGGTGATCAATCTTAGACACATCATAAGGCCAATGTCATAGAAGGGACACTAACTAGACAAGGAAGATGGAAAACAAAGGAAAAAAATCAACCCCCTAACGACACTTTAATTAGAGTATTGCATGTACAATAAGGAACAAGATATGGTGAATCCCAAGAATAAAATAATCTACATGAGTGTCCTTAGATGATACTACTCGAATCAGAAGGCAAAACAAGGGAAAACAACTGAAATGAAAATATAGATGCAATATGGCACTTTATCTCAATGCATTTGCAAGAATACATACAAATGATGTTTGAATATACCATAAGAGACATAAGACTAATACAATAGATAGTATAAGTCATGACGAATCATCTAAAGCAACGAAATTGATCCCCGGACCTAAAACAACCAAGATATCCACCAAAATGCAAAAATATAAAATACTAAATAGAATGTTCCTAGAGTAGAATCTAGGAAGACAACTAGCATCACTAAAAAGAACTAAGAAATATCTTTCCAATGATATAAAGAATTCCCAAATTGGAGATCGAATGCTCAAGATATGTCTCCCAGAGTGCAAAACTATACCCTTAGCTTTGACAACAAAAAAAGCCATCATAGAAGCATCAAAACTAAAAATCACATATACCACTATGACAAGCTTGGAACCATCTTTCTGACGATATCTTTTTTTTGGAAAACAAAGTTCGTATGCCCAAGATATGAGAAAAAACACGAAGGTAGGTCCAAATAGAGCCTGAAGAGGGAATAGAATGTATTGATGCAGTGCTGACATGGCATTGATGTTAGCAAGTGAAAAGCCCAAATTTGACAGTCAAATGGTCATCGAGGAAAAAAAATGTCTAAAAATGACCCTTGATGTTGGAAAAAAAACATCTAGCCTACCAAATATAAAAATAGTTCCCCAAAAAATAAACAGTCAGTGTCGAATTAGAAATCGGTGGCCAAATTGATATGTGAGCAAGATCATCTGAGGGCAACATGGTGTTGAGTTGACATGGGACCCACCAAAAAATAATCTACTCCAAGAAAGGCCACTAACTGGATAGGGTTATTGGTGTGAATGAACTGTGCATGAAGAAGCTTGCTCAATGGTCAAAACTCAAGTGGCTTGCAAGAGTATGGAGGCAGTCATACCAAGCTTGCACAATTTTTCAAAAAAAAAAAAATGTAAAACCCAACACATGCACAAATAGGGGCAAGAGGCAATGTGGCATTGGACCACAAGTTTCATAGAGGACCCATAGGAAAAAGAGTCTACGTGAAAACCGAAAAAAATAGCTTGGGCTAAAAACAAACTTCCACATTCACCAATTTTTTAAAATAAATTTGTTGCCAAACAAAAGATGGGGTCCATGCGCTGACAGGGTAGAGGAGAGGCCATGGTGGTTGAGCATGAGTTCTTGAAGAAGGTACAATGCATTCCCAAAACAATGCAACTCACCAATAAATAAAAATGCCCAATAATAGCAGATTCTGCCAAAAACCTCCAAAAGTTTGAAAACAACCCATAAAGGTGAGAAGTCACTCTGAAGGAAGAAAAAATCCATTGGCATGCAACCAGAAACCATTGATCATGGTAAATCACCAAAAATGGAGTGCAAAACAAATGAGAAAATGCAACCAATCAAGGAGAAAATTTTACCAAAGAGGGAGCAATGTCCAAGATTGTGGGCATAATAAACATTCTTCCAAAAAAAATGTGCCAAAAAATATGCTTGTTGATTGTTCAGGGAATGTGCCTCCACCAAAATAACATGTGAGTTTCTATTGATTAAGGCCAAAGATAGACAACCCACCAAATTTGGTGGCATTTACCCAAACAACGCACATCAAAGTAGCCAGATAGGGAGAAGGCATGGACAACTCCAAAATCACACCTAAGAGCCCCAAAAAAAATTGTCTAGCCACACATATAGGGCCATTGATGTTGCCCACTACTAGAGGAGGGCCTAATATTTGGGCACCATAAAAATTGTATGGCTAATGATGACTAGGCACATATTGGTGTGGAACAAGTGTGCATGCCAAATTCCAAGAAGGCGCATAGAGAAGGTTGATGTGGGCCAAGATTAGGTAAGGACGTGAACCAATGAGAATGTTCCCACAAAAAAATCAAGATCTCCAAAAAAAACTCCTCTTGCACTATGGAAAAAAAAATTTCCATAATAATTTTTCATTAAAAAAAAATCAAATAGAAAAATCATTGCCTTGATTTTTGAACCCAAGGCCAAAATTGGCTTAGATGCAAAAAAAAATTGCCTTGGATTTCAACAACATACAGACTAGATGTATTTTATATGGAAATGGGGGTTTCTGAGTGCTTTGAGGTCAACAGAGATGTCTATTTTTTCTCAAAGTGCCTTGAAAATTAATGACACCCCCCCACCCCTAGATCCAATAAAAAATTTGTTGAAAGCTTAGATCTGAAAAATGATTCCAAATCTCTCAAGAATAGAACAGGGGCATGAAGATCTAGAGCTATGATACCATGTTGAACTTGATGAAAGATCAACCCCACAGCTCACAAGAATTACCTACATGCAAACAAAGAAAAAGCTATGGAGGTTGGAATTCCCAAATCCATAGATGAGACATTCTTGATGAGAAAAAAAGAGATGACTAAAGTTTAGCTTAAGTAAACTAGAGTTAATTAGAAAATATCCAATTACTATAGCAAACATTATTTATAAAAAATAGTAGTCGTTTGCTTTAAGTTGTGTATTGTATTTTTTTTTATTTTGTTTGATTTAGGCAGTCAACGTGTAGTTCAGATTTCTCTTGATAAGCGAGCCATCACAACTGGACTCAAATTTTGGAAGAGGTATTCTTCGTGAAAGAAATTAAATAAATTTATTTCTTACGAAACCAAACTACATGTTTCACTTGCAAGAAACAAAATATTTTTAGCCTCTAACTCAGATTCTAGACTAATTGCTCTCAACACTTTACACATTTATAGAAATGACCATCCAAATTGCTTTCATTAACCTAGGTGGATAGCAGCTAAGGACATTTCAAAACTTTCTAATTTGAACAAAGGGTTTCCCCATGGGCTTATCAAGATCACTTGTTCACATGTGAGTTTCCCAAAATTTCACTAGAGGAGGGATGCAAGAGTCATCAAGCTAGAAAAGGTCCAAAAGGAAGAACACAAATCCTTGACCACACCATCTAATCACTATCAAAGGATAAAAACAAGGAAAAGAACGAAAAATGAATGAAATGAAGAATGGTTTCAAAATGGGACACCAACACTTGGTATAAAAGGAAAGAAGATGATCAAGTGAGGCTAGAATAACATAATTGTTGGCTCACTTAAACAAACAAGCTTCAAGGAAGAATCAACTGGAAACATGTGAGATCTACAAGGCTAACAAACAGATCACTAGAATGCAAAAGACAAGTACTTGACGTCTCATTAAGATCCCCCCAAATGTAATATCACATCTAGTCATACAATAATTGGAAGTTGGTTCATGGGGATCTCCTAAAACTCTTTTTGGTTAGAAGATTTTTTCTATGTTGTTGCACACTCGTGGTGGATGGCACCTACGAGCATCAATGGAACTAAGACACTAAAAACACACCAGGATTGAAAGTTTAAAAGTTCAAGTTTTATGAAGTTCTCAAAAGCCATTGGTGACATCTGGAATCAAGTTCCAACTTAACACAAGTTTGAAAATTATTTGGTGATATAGAAATGCCTTTGTTATTTCTTTCTTTTGTCAAGGGTATTTTTTGTGGATTCACAACACACGCCCCATCTTTTACTTCAAAAATAGGGGCCCCCTTTTCATTTATTGACTCATAGTAGCTTTCTCCTCAAAATAGGGTACCTTCCAAGGAACCTTGGGGAGCCTAACTGCTAAAAAATAGGTTTAGGAATTTGGTACATTTACGTCATTTGAGATCTAGCAAGAGGGAGAAGTAATTTTTTGTACCAAGGCACAAGTGAAAACTTTGTGCACTAGCACACCTACGAAAGGTGTGTTGCTTCCCCTCCTCCCCATTGAAATGTAAGTGTGAAGGTGTGAACCTATGCATCTTGCACATGTGGACACTTGACAAGGTGCTCACTCTCTACAAATATGCACACCCACACCTATAAATCGGGGGACCCCCCAAGTGTGCTCATTATGAAAAATGGGATTTTGGTCATCGCACCATCATACCCTTTCGATCTTCACAATGCAAAGCTTCAAGGTAAAGACTACATATACATGAGCACACCCTACACATCTCATGTTGGTGCACAAGTGAGCTACATGCACACTAACCAAATGCAAAGACCATACTATAAACACTAAAATTTGAAAAACACCATGTGCACAGTTGCACACCTACGCAAACTACAAAACACCTCCCCACTAGCCATTATTGTGCACACTAGCACACCCTACATACCTATGTAGGTGTACAAGGTGCACAAGTGTGCACCTTGTACTTTTCTTAATTGCTTGACCTAGCCTTTTAGTTTTTTCCAATTTTGTCTAGTTATTAGGCATCCTTTTGGCCCCTAAGAAATAATACATTGATTTTTTTGTTTTATGTTGGTTGTCAAGGCATCATCATGTTATCATCATCTTCTATAGAAGCTAAGATCACACCTAAACTAGTGACCTTCAAATTCTAGGGATTATCTAAGAAGTCAAAGTTCATAGACTTTCATTCTAAGATCCAAGATACAAAACTTGGACATATAGATTGGAATGAATTTGTCATACTATGTAACAAGCCCCATGAGAGATTGAAGATGATCTTGAGACACTTATATATAGTGCTTTGGTGAATATAGCATCACACTTGATGTTAGTGAAATCCTCATAATTGATCATGATACTAGTTAAGCATTATGTACCTGAGGAGAATGTGATTAAGAGTGTAATTTGAGAAATTGTCTTGCATATCCAACTAGACAATATAGAGAAGGTCATCCACCTACCTATCATTAATTAATATCCAAAGATCACATATGAAACTGAAGATAGATGGTACAAAGAGAACCAAGAAGTAGTGAAAGATTTGCTACAAGAAAAATACTTGGTCACTATGACCCTTCATAACAAGAAAGTGCGTGAAGTGGATATGACATGAGGGTACATGATTGATGATATTGGTTGTTGCATCATTTTCTTGAGTAGGGTGATGGGACTTCCTACTACAAACCATCTATGTACTTGTATGGTTCAATTCATAGAGACAAGCAGGAGAAGAGCCCTTAACATTGACTGGGGCACCATCATTAGTTTCTATTTAGATGACAAAATCACTTGAATCTAGACATACCAATAGTTTTATATGACATCATATGTGGTCTACTTTCTGGAAGCTAGGACAACAAATTATCTAGGTCTGGTGAGAAGGGGAAGTATACAAGATCCTAATGTGTGGCAACACATTGTGTACCCATAGTTGGTACAAAAGAAACTCTCAAATAAGAGCCCAGAGTATAAATTAGTGATTTTGCCTTTATCTTCGCCATAATTTGATTCATAGAAGAGGATTATGAAAAGAGGCTATCTATGGAGGTCGCATCCAAAGTAACACAAGTGGGAGGATATTTCATTCAATATCATACATTCACCTATATTTGAGTGGTTGGAACTCTTCTGTGCCCAAAGTATCTACCATGCTATCCATCGGATAGACTTATACTTTTGGAGATTCTTAGGCAATTAACTTCTACATATGAAAGGGTTTGAAATATGCATATGAAGACATGGGTATGGTCAATCACAATTGGGCCCTATCAGGTGAAGTGGAAACAAGGCATCTCTACCTATGAGGTGGAATAGGAGAAGTATTTTTTGGAGGATTACCTAGAAGCATGCCTATACTCAGATAATATTGGAATGATCTAATAGGTTGTATGAAAGAAGTTCATTCCAAATGTTTCTATAGAACATCATTGGCTGAATTGTGTAGGTGACTACGAAGTCTAGATAAGGGACTATTGTAGGATGTGTCTACCACTAGAAGAGAAGGCCTTAAACTTGCACATACCTCTTAAGGTATGGAACAAGGAAAACACAAATATCTTAGATCCCCTCTACAAAAAAGATAGGATCTTTGAGTGTCACATTATGAACAAAGAGGTTAATAGGGAGGAAAATGATGATATCTAGCACTGGGTTGGACATGTTATAAATATATCAAGGAATTGGGTGAAGAAGCCTTACCACTTGGATGCTATGCCCAATGTCCCAACTCTAAAGGCACATGTTAGACCTAAGAAGGGAAAAGGGATAAAAGTCACTATCCCTACCCACAAAGAGAAATCCTTGGTTTAGACCTAAGATTGTATATAGACACACAAGGGATGTGGCATATAATCGAAGGGATAATGAGGTCAAGGGAAGAAAAAGAGGAATTTTGCTGAGGTGTAAGAAGTATAAGCTAAAGAACATCTAATCCAAACTAAAGCCTCCCCATTTATTCCTAAATAGAGTAGGAAAACCACAATAGTGGTCAAAGAGAGAAGGAAGAGCACTCCTTCACCCTAGATTCTTCAGACCATTCTAGAGGTAGAAGAGAGAGAACAAGAGGATGATATTGAGCATCTTCCTTTGAATAAGAGGACACGTTCAACTAGGGCTACTAAAGAAGAAAGAAGAAGAAGTTTGACACAAACACCCATAGTAGCCCAAGAACAACCAATTTAGATTGAAGAATCTATTGATCAAGAGTAGGAAGGATGGATTGAGTCTATAGTAGGGGATGGGTCGGATGTGTTTTTATCTTAGTGACTTCAACTTCATGCTCATAGGAAATTATATGGAGGGTGGAGCAATAATATATACACCATGCTAGGAGCCAATGGGCTAAGATTGGAATTATTTCCCTCCACTTCCACAAGGTCTAGTAGGGATACCTCCACCACCTCTAGGAAAGCCAGAGTCACTACCCCTACCTCTTTAGGAATATGAAAATAATACACCATTACCTCCTCAAATGATAGAGAAACATAGCCAAATGATGGAGGATGAAGTATATGCAGAGAATCATACAGAGGAAGTACATATTGTTGAAATAGGAGAGAAAGCTTCACGTATAACATGACTAGAGTCCTCCCCTACTAGAACCATAACAACTATCTTAGTGGTGGAACAACTGAGAGTAGAGAAAACTGCAGAGAGGATGGATAAGGGAAAATGACTAGCATCTGAGATGACTTCCGCATATGGTCAATATATGTCTCTGATGGGCCCACTACTCCTCCATGGTTGAAAAGGGAAGTGAAGGCCAGATAGAGGAGGTATGTGAAGACTTCGAAGGTGAAAGGATTGAAAAAAAATTCTAAGGTTGTAAGGTCACTAGTTCCCAATCAAGAGGATCCTAAATAGTTGGTGTTCATCATGAAGAATAAGCAACAAGTTCTAGTAGCACACATAGTCATTCCTCCTCCTCGTGTAGATGTGGAAGACATCACCACTAAGGAATACCAAATTTAGGAGATCATATTAGGAGAGGCCACTAAGGATACAACCAAAGTTTTGACAACCATGAGTCTAAAATGGGTATTTTAGCATTTTGATCAGGATAAAGAGGAAAATTAGAGGTTGAGGAAACATAACTATGTTTTGCGGTAGTTCGTAAAAGAGATAGCGGGTCCCATTGACCCTGATCATCCTAAAGATGCTTTAGCGGCTACCCTCAAGAAACAAGCTCTAGCCCCAAAACCAAGTGATTCATTTTTGGACGTGTGTAAGAGATGACATTATAGTTTTGAGGAAAAGGGAGTAGAAATAATAAAAGCCAATATGCAGCTATTGTATAGTATACAAAAAAATGTAAAAAATCTAGGTACAGTAATCAATCAAGATTTTGGGTCAGTAGACAAAGTGTCCAGATGGACTAATAACCGGCTAGATGCATTATGAACAATAAAGGTGTATAGGTACCAAATGTTACTGAATCTATATACAAGAGAAAAATTTGATAGAATAGATGATTGGAAAGAATAGATACAAGCCAATAATACGGTCATGTTAGCCATGTATGAGGAAATTTAGGATATGAAGGCCGGTAGGACTCATGCCCAATTTTTGGAAGCAAATAAATACTATAGTGGGACCAGCTTGGAGATTTCTTATGATGACTCTAGAACACAACTATGCTCAGTCGAAATGATTCTACAAAAAATTTGAGCATCTTTTGAAGCAATGCTCTCGAAGGATGATGTAGATGCATTTTCAAAATTGAGGAAACGTTGAGGGAGTTGGACTCTTATAAGGTGGACCATTTTGTAGAAGTAAGACAGGAAGTTTGTGATTTCCATAGGGAAGTGAGGGCTAAGTATGAAGCTTTAGACTTGTTGGGTCCTCAATAAATCACCTCAATCGTCCAAAATTTCAAAGTGACACATTTAGACATCATTTTGGTTGAAGGTCAACAAGACCCAGATGTTGGAAATGAAAGATTGTGGACTTAAAAAATCTTGCTAGCTTTGGTCATTTTCTTTCTAACTTTGGTCCTAACACTTCTAAAGGTGCAGAACTGTGCATTTTGAAGTTTTTGGTGGAAGAGTGGTTTTGTCCCTAAAAGTATGTAGGTGTGATGATTTCTGAACACTTGTGGTTGTGTTGATAGTTGATTGCTAGTTTCTATTTTTGAGTGTTTTCATACACTAGAAGTGCATTTTTTAATGTGTTGTAGTAGTTAATTGGTAGTTAAGAGTGGAGGAAGATGAGTAGCTATTTTTGGAAGGCCCCTAATCTTTAGTTCACACACAAAGGCATCTATCTCCTATCTTCTTCTTCTTTTCTTGTTTTAAGTCATGTAAAGGCTCATAGACCCATTAATGGATACAAACAAGGGTGAAGGCCTACTTAGCACCATATAAGGAGTATGTTTGTATATAATTGATTTTGTTTAATTATTTTTTAACATACTCTTTGCATGAGAAGAACCTTAACTCCTAGCATCATATGAGGGAGAGGGATCACTATAAATACAACATTGTAACATGTATTCAAGACCGACATTTTATACAATAAAGTATGCTATTGGTGCTCACATTCTATGTATAGTGATTCTAGTTGGAATGTGTATTCTCTTTTTTGAATTAATAGTTTGCAAATAATGAAGCAACTAATAGTAATATTGTATGTGAAGGATTGTACAATTTTTAGTATTATGGGAGTTTTTCATGAATAGTTGCATATTACCTCTATTGCGACTAATTAGAAGAAGGGGACTTTCTCATGTTTGTTTCATAGCGATTTGTTTTGTGTGTGTGCACTTTTCGTGGTTGTGTAATTTGATAAGCTGTGAAAAATCATTCTATCTTTCAAAGTTCCATCAATGATTGCATCAAGGAGATTATGAGCCATTTCTTCGAGTTTCATGGGTTTTTTGCCACCCTCTTTGAAGATTTAATTTGTACACATATTGCCGCTTTGGCTTATGTTCATCTAGATTTCCCATTTTTGGCAATTTGCTTATCTTTCTTGTTACCCTATCTTTTTAATTTACTTTCATAGAATAATGGATAAGTTAGAAAATCATGTTAATTTAGGCTTGCATGCATCATCTTAAAATTCAAGAAATAACAAAAATATTATTTTTTGCTAAACATTTTTGAAGTGTCAAAAAGTTACATATTGGATTTCTACAAACCAACAAAGGCATCCCTATTAAACAAAAAGATTTATCTTCAATTGAGCTACCGAATCAGTTGAAAATTGGTATTTTATCGATTTTTCAAGAAGAGATTCTCACGATATTCTGTCGTTGTCATTGTGCAAACATGATGCTCAACAGTTATATCTAAGTCCATATGTAGGTCAAAGATTGATATTTCTTCTTCTCACTTAATTATGATTATGCAAATATTATCATATGTCTTCTTTCTTCTTCTCATAATGTGGTTCCTTAATATTTTTTTATCATCTCAACATACTCATCTCTCTACAACAATTTGAAAGAAACATTAATAGATTTCCCCCTAGCCTGTCAATTATTTCGTCTTCAACATATTTAACTAATTTCCTGATTACAATATTTTACACTCGTAACAAATAAGTAAGTACAATATGCATAGTTCGAAAAACCTATAACAGAGGACAACCCCAACTTAAAGGTCTTCTACCCAACGAGATTTCTATGACTATCTCGCACTTTAGTTTAGAAGTGATTCATAATAACATGACTTAGTTTTGAATGACTGACCTTGACAAGACTGTCTCAATAACAGACATCTTGTCATATCATTTTTACTTCATTGCTGGGGTCTTTGTGACTAGAAGAACGACTTGAGGGAGGAGCTCTTAAACGACTTTCTAGAGATTGGGTCAGGATGAAAAATATGTTTAAATGAGTGTGCCGTCAATAGAGCTCATTTAAGAAATTTCCAACCAAGAGTCAAGACTATACAAAGTGACTCAATTGTCTTTCTTAGCAAGTAGACGAATCAATAGTCTGAGTTTCTACAATGGTACAATGCCATCCCTATCAAAATTTCCATGAGTATTAAAGGGGTCTGGTTGTGCACAAGCAATCTTAAATTTGTGTCAACCCATGTGCAGAGGGAATGGACCACCCATCCCTATCGTATAATGCTTCCTTCTCAAAGTTACACTTTGATCAATCAAGAAATATTAAAACATAACTATTCATGTTTTGACTGGGATTGAAATGTATAATATAAGACCATTGTAGAATAACTTTGATCCTCATTTCGCATGTTCATTTTGTTCTTTTTGAGGTATTGTATTGATCCTCATCACCATTGTGCAAAGATTTAGCTCGTGGGCCAGTTATTGTCGAGAAATACTCTAATTCTTAATATCATTGCATTAGCTGATTCCTCGACTTGGAGTC
Organism: Cupressus sempervirens; assembly: GCA_028749045.1. Lineage (NCBI taxonomy): Eukaryota > Viridiplantae > Streptophyta > Pinopsida > Cupressales > Cupressaceae > Cupressus > Cupressus sempervirens. The sequence continues at coordinate 91,025,139 of CM053787.1, read as the reverse complement.
TTTTCAATGTTCAAAGAATAACAAATTCAAGATATGCAATCGATCTGATTCCAGGAACTAGCTAATCTATATGTTTAATAATTACTATAGCGTGACACATTTGAAGATCAAAATTTACAAAAAAAAATTTTTAATTTTTAATTGGTCAATATAATCTAGTCAACTTGAGAAGAGTGAACAGAGATCAATAGGACGCAAACCTACCATCCAAACAATATATGTTATTCGCACAAGCTAATTTGTTTTAAATGCTAAAACCTAAATTTACTAAATTTACTAAACAATTAAATTACATTATAGAATTGTAACAAACCTTACCATAAAAATTTGAAAAATAATAACACTTAGATATTTCATAGATAGACAAATAACCATCCACTATTTCTATTTCATTTGTAAGTTAAGTAATGAATATAATACAAATTAAACTAGTAGTTGCATGTATTTGTACATGAGCCGATAGGATTTGAATTTCAAGAAAGTGACATATTTTGTACAATGAAAAAAGTAAATCATTAATGGTACATTGGAAGAATTCTAAAAAAAATAGGGGATGGCCTCGATAAATGACTTGTTCTATGATTTTTTGCCTTACCATCTTCCCTATTGAGGTGGAATCTCTTACTATTGAGGTGGAAGGGAGTGGTATGGGCAAGGCTGGTGGGGAGAGGATTGTTCTCTCCCATGGTTTCAGTTGGTTTAGGTTTAAGTATTTTCTCTTTCTCCCTACTTCTATTGAGATGGATCCCTTCTCTATTGAGGTGAGAAGGAAGAATGTCGATGGGCAAAAGATTTTTGGGAATGCTAGCCTGAACAAGTGGTTCTGTTGGATGTGGATCTACACTATGAGGATGAACAAAGAACATGCTACCTATATGCATGAGGTTGGTTTGTGGGTCTTTTGAGGATGATTTTGTGTCCTCCTCTATTTTTTTTCATCCTATGACCAAGTGGTTGATGTTAGTTTTAAATGACTCACTTGGGTCCTTTCTTCTTATTTTTGGTTTAAGAAGGAAACTAGTATAGGGGCTTGTCCCGTGCCAATTCTAAGCAATGCCACTACAACATTTGGTGTCATTTTGCAATGGCAAACTATCGCAATTGCAATGAATCTAACAATTTTTTCTTTTCTTAAAAGGTGGAATTTGCAAGCGAAAGAGTTAAAGGACCAACTCATTGATGTCATGACATCACTTTTTAGACCCAATGTCTTTCAAAAACTTAGGCTTATTGAGAAAGCAGGCCAAGCTTTGAAATGTATTAGGTTCAACTACAAGACCCAAATGAAAAAAAAAAACTCTTGTTATGAGTGGCCCCCCTATATTCCCATTATTGATTGGGAGAATCTTAGAAAGGATGCCACTATTCAAAAAGCATTGGATGATGGAGAACCGGTACCACTAGAGGAAAGAAGGTATGTCATAATATTAAAAATAAAATTATGTAATAATTACTCTTAATACTTATGTGATCTAACATGTTTCAAACTTCACATAGGTTTCCTAACACATCAAAGGCAACTAAAGCAAGAAAACAGAAACATAGAAAGCACAAGCTCAACTCGGGTGGATATTCAAAACTTACTACATGAGTTGTAAGTATAAGTAAATGACAAATTATATGCAAATATTTATAAATTTTATAGAATTTAGTCTTTGATGAAATTGATTATGAAAAAAATTCATGATACCAAGCAAAAATGTAGGTTATGGAGATTTTAAAAAAATCTCAGAAGAGGAGAAGATATTAGCCTATAGACAAGGCTATACAGTTGTGGTTGAATGACTCCAAGCAATGAGCGTGCAAGGTTTTTCTGCTAGATCTATCAATGAGGTAAATAAGTCAATTGATTTTTATTTCAAATTGAATACTTTAGCAATTACTATATTTGATATTAATTTCCAAAAATATAAGTCATTATATTTGTTTTAAGTAAGGAAACAATGATTATATATTTGTTTAAAACTTTAAAGTGAATATATTTATACGTATTAAAATGAATGATTAACATTTCTTAGTATTTTTCTTGTATTTATATGTGTATATTGTTGATAAATGCACTAATTATTTACATTGGATTGCAACCTGTCAATCCTGATACATCAACCGAGTAGTGTGGATTTGGTGATTCGAATGTGGATCCTAGTACTCAAGGTATATATTTTCTATTCGCTTTTTTATTTCTGAATTATTAATACAAGTAAACATTTTTAATTGAATTTAGTGTAGTAATACAAATTTAACTATAATATGTGTTGGGATTAAAAAAATATCTTGTATTACAGTTGCAGGGGATGCAGAGGTTGTTCCTAATGAGCATGATGAGGTCCAAGCCGACAGGGAAGATGATGTGGTTGGATAAGGTAAAGAGCGCTACAATGTTCTTTAAACTCTTTGAAGTCTCAATTTTTTAAATGTAACCCTTTTATTTGTTATTGCAAAGGATAGCAAGTACACATTCATGGGTGAGAAGAAATATTGATGATGGCATGGGTATGCCTCTGCAACAATATAGGGAAGGACAAAAAAAGAAAAAAAGAAAAAAGAAATGATTCGTGTAACTTATGTAACTTATTGGATAATGATTGGTGTTTATGTATAGATGTTTTATTTATGTTCTATTGAATGTTCATGTGAATGTTCTAATGAATATTTTGTTTTAATGTTAATGTGAATGTTCTAATGAAATTAATGTGTTATTGAATGTTATCATCTGATAATTCATGAATGTTACATTTTATTAATAGAATGAATGAATTTTAGATGTTAATGGGAAATTTAGATGTTAGGGTAGGGTGGGGGAAGGGGGGCAAATGAGCTTCCACCTTCAAGTGGTTAGCCTTGATTAGTAGAGAATATTAAACTATTTTCAAAACCAAGTGAAGCTCAACATTAACCTATGATTGCATGACAACTAACAATGTGAATCTCTTGGTTTTAGGCAATGCAGAAGGCCATAGTCAAACTCATTTATTTATGAAATTTAGTTGCAGTGTATCAAGTATTTGAAAGATCGGCTTACTATGGGATTGCCTCAAATTATTCATCTCTAAGTTATTCTAATGTTTCTATTTATTTGCAATCATGTTTAATTGCATTTGATAACTTTTGTTGTAAATTGGGAGACATGAAGAAGAATTTGAATAGTGGAAACAAATTATAGTAGATCATTCTAAAGTATACATTGATTCATGAATTATTCTCATTATTTCTTTTGAGTGTGGTGATATGTTGACTAATATTATAGGGAGGAAGAAGAGGATCCTAAAGAATGGTCAAAAATTTTTCTTCAAAACATGGCCAAATTAGCAAAGGAGGTTACCACAATAGAACATGTACTTGAACCTATGTTTCACTTTTTTGATAGTGGGAAACACTAGTCCCTTCAGAATCCACTCACACTATGTGTTTTATAAGACATGCAACACTTAATGGCGAAAGCAAGTAACATTTATAATTTCACAGTTTATAATCCTTGTTGCAAATTACAATATGCAAAATTCAAACTTCATTGGCTACATCTCTAGCTAGGTTTATATATGATATCTACTCATTTTGGTGGCATGCCCTTGCTCTGCAATTTTGGCGCCATGCCTTTGCTCTAATACCATGTTAAAGATCCCATTTAAGATCAGAGTTTTGATTATTCATCATCTAAAATCACCAAACATGTCATGAAAGGACGTGTCATGAAAGGATATCTCTTAGATTCAAGAAATTGGTATAAGTATGTTATGAAGGAGACATGTCATGAAAGGACATGTCTCCATGATGTGGAGCCATGTCCATTCATGTCATGGCTTCACTATTAACTAATCAAATCATAACAATGGCCCATATTAGATTTGTTAACTTTAACCAATATTATTATAAGCTCGGGTCATTGATATGCATAGAAGAAGAATGGATAATATACTTGATCCCTTTCATGTATCAACATTATTGTATTTGATCCCTTCTTGATTGATTCTATGCATGAATATCATATCATTTCTCAATCTATTACAAATAAAGGATAGCAATTAGTACTAAAATAAGAGTATTGCATTCTAATATTTAGTCATTGTGCTAGCCTCTAATATTTCTAGAAATAATGATTCTTTGGAGACTAACATATACCAAACCGATCACAAAAATAATGGATTTGATACCAATATGATGCAAAGGGGATTTTTCTTTAACTAATCAAACACATTGTTTCTTAACAAAGTCTTAATGACCATCCAATAGTCTACTCATTAGAGGCCTTCCTAAGGTATCTAACTTACAATCCAACAATTCTTGGTAGAGTTACAAACTCTCCAACCAAACAAACTAGGATATAATCAAATTAGAATTTCTCATGGAGACTGAATATGTTTATATGTTACTTAGACCCAACATGTAACCATAGATACTTTGGTTCTTGTCTACAAAAAAACCAACAATCAATTTGTTGCGGTAAGGGCTAAAAGAGTGGTGATAAAATTAGCCCTCCTAATGAGGTATTTGAGATTTTTCTCCTACAAATCCCAAATGATGTTGTCTAGTAGTTGTTTCTGTCATGCAATCTCTTTCTAAAGCCACTTCTTCTCCTTCTCTTTCTAAAGCCACTCCTTCTCCTTCACTCTCATGTCTTAAATTTTGATTATCAAACTTCTAAATATCTACCTCTACCTTATCTAAAATCAACTTCACATTGTGTTGTAACTCTAGCATAGGTGTTTGATCATTGATAGCTTTTATTTCAGCATTCAAATTTTTAAGATTGGTCAACACCCTCACTTGCAAACCTCTCATGTCAAGAACTTTCTATACTGTTTCAACACCATGTTCTTACTTCTAAGCTAATAGTTCTTCAAGTGCATTTTCTTTTAAAACATTAATTTTGTTGAACAATTGTAAACTCTTAGAAAGTGCATTGTTTTTTTCATGTATTCATCTATATATAATAATGAATAATAAGAATATTTTCATGTATGTCAAAATATTAACTAACATTACCATTGGATCATATAATAATGAAGTAATCAACCCAATTGATTAGAAACTACACCAATTTAACTGCTATTTGAAATGGTTATCCGTCCTACACCTAGGTTACTTTGTGATCTTGCTTACTATTGTTTGATTTTGGAGCATAGTCACTATATCAAGAAAGCAGAAAACTCTTGAGATAGCCTAGCTTGTATCGACAAACATCAACAGACATTATTTCAAACTCTACAGAACCTGACATCATAGAAGAGGTATCTCTTTGAATAAATATGGTCTTTCTCTTAACTAGGCTCTGATACCATATTAAAGATCCCATTTAAGATCAGAGTTCTAATTATTCATCAAGTCTAAAATCATCAAACATGTCATGAAAGGATATATCTTAGCTTTGAGAAATTGGTATAATTATGTTATGAAGGAGACATGTCATGAAAGGACATGTCTCCACGATGTGGAGCCATGTCTATTCATGACATGGCTTCACTATTAACTAATCAAATCATAACAATGGCCCAGATCAGATTAGTTAACTTTAACCAATATTATTATAAGCTTAGGTCATTGATATGCATAGAAGAAGAATGGATAATATAACCGATCCCTTTCACGTATCAAAATTATTGTATTTGATCCTTTCTTGGCCGATTCTATACATGAATATCAGATTATTACTTGATCTGTTACAAATAAAGGATAGCAATAAATACTAAAATAAGAGTATTTCATTCTGATATTTAGTCATTGTGTTGGCCTCTGATGTTTCTAGAAATAATGATTCTTTGGTGACTAACATATACCAAACCAATCACAACAATAATGGATTTGATACCAATATGATACAGAGGGGATTGTGGTTTAACTAAACAAAAACATTTTTTCTAAAACAAGCTCTTAGTGACCAACCAATAGTCTACTCATTAGTGGCCTTCCTAAGGTATCTAACAAGAAAATCCAACAATTCTTGGTAGAGTTACAAACTCTCCAACCCAACAAACTAGGATATAATCAAATTAGAATTTCTCACAGAGAATGAATGTGTTTATATGTTACTTAGACCCAACATGTAACCATAGATACTTTTCTTCTTATACATGAAAAAATCCACAATCCAATTTGTTGTAGTAAGGGCTAAAAGAGTCATGATAAAATTAGCCCTCCTAATGGGATATTTGAGTCTTTTCTCCTACAAATTCTAAATGACCCCCCAAATTAAATTGCATATTTAGAAATAGTTTTCAAGCTATAAAATAGTATCAAAGAATAAGAATTTGGTTTTTCTCCTAACTCCCTTTACCTAGATTGAGCAAGATTAGGCCTAATTTGCAAATTTAGGACCAACTTGAATGCATCCTTTGGGCATATGGTGAAATCATGTGTTAGAAAAAGAGTGAGCAAATTGAATGCTTTAGTAAACATACATGCAATGTGGATACATGTGAACTATTTTATTAAATTCCTAGAAGTAACAACTGCCCATAGAATGAAATGATTGCAACCTTTGCATAAAATATTTTTTGATAAGGTCTTGGGATCTTTGAATTTCCCAAAATATTCTTGATACACGTCCATACAAAATGTTTAACCATAGGTAATGTGCAAGCTATTTAGTAGAAATTCCAAAGATATGGAGATCTAAAACTTGCATGTCAATTGTATGATAAAATGCCTAGCAAAAATGTGGTAGCATAGATAGAAACACATTCATTCCATTTGACATAATGTCACATAGAGTAATCATCTTGAGAAATGATAGGAATTGACTTCAACACTTGCACAAAATGGATTTGTTGGATTGATTTTAGAAAATTTTGAGTTGTTTCACATAAACATCAGTATGAAGTGAAAGTGACTTGTAGATGGCATTTTTTGTGAGGTTCAAACAATGAGATTAAATATATAGAATATATTACTGGTAAAATTTTATGACTACTTATATGTTTCTACTGTGATATTTGAGTTGGTTGTTAAACTTTTATAAACTTTTTCATTCCCAAAAATTTTGATTGGAGTTTCTTGATTAGATATTTTTACATTCTATATTAGTTGAATAATTCCAAACAAAAGAATGTATTTCCCACACTTCAAGTGATCATCTGCATGAATGTAGATTCATCACCTTTTCTTTAATTTAAACCCCTCAATTTGATTGCAAGATGAGCCAAATTGATGAAACGAGCCAAGTGCAAATTGTAGAATTGTGTTGAAGTCTCTACAATTGGCCATATGTTTTAAAAATATCATCAGCCAGAAATCGACACCAATTCTCATGAGCATAACTATAAGTCCATAAGTCCAATTCATAACATTGACCTTAAAATAGTTATCAATTATAGTCTTAAAGATATACTTAACGTTTGTTGGATCCACAGTGAAAAAGAGTCTGAAACCTGTGGGGCTCACATTGAATGTAGGCATTTGCATTATAGATATGTGGTCCATGGCAAATTTTTTTTAAAAAAATTATCAGCAAGTTGTTACAATTGCGATGGCATGTACGATGACACAACACTGTTGGAATATTCAAATATGAAAAGAGTACTTATGAGAGGGGGGGGGTGGGGGGGAGTGAATCATAAGTATCACACTTTAGTCAATAAAAATTTTAACTTAAAGTAAATTTCATGCATGTGAATACATCAAATAAACAGGTAACAAAAATCATGCAACAATAACTCATAACACCAGAATTTGGTAACCTAGAAACCCTCCAGGAATAAGAAGGTAAAACTGGGGTTGGGGATGATACCCACAAAATTTACTGCAACAATATTGTTCAACCACTTCTAATGGTTTTCCCTGTTAAAGGCTTTACACTATATTAATAGTGACCTGGTTAGAGGATTTACAAACACTTAACATGAAGTGTCACCCTGTTAAAGGATTTTAATCACCTAATCAAAAGGATCTTACAAAATAGTTGTAAAGCTAACCTATCACCAAAGGATTTTCATTCTAATACAATTGCTAGAGAGTATTAGATACAATAAACCTGATAGATTACAATCCTTGATTGCTGAATGCAGGCTCCTTTTCTGCCTTCTCTTGATCTTGATCCTTTGTGATCTGATAACCCTTGCTTCTGAAAATAGATTTCCTTATGCACCCTTGTATGTCCTTCCATATATTTACAATAAAATTTCGTCTTCCTTATAAAGACTTCAAAGACTTAGGGTTTGATTTGGATCTACAATCCATATTGAATCTCAATTTCTTGCTCAATACTTATTTTTTACTGATTGGTTGCATGCCTTTGTCATTTTTCTTATTGGTTGCATGCGAATTGCACGGGAAAAATAAAAGATTTGATTTTATCATTAAATCCTTCGAAGTTTACCTTCTGTCGGCTGCAAAAACTATTTGCATCATAGTTTGTGCAATTTCAAACTTATATGCTAATCTACTAAGTTACTCGGCTCCTGAAGTATTGCTGATACTTGGCACATGTTGTTTCCTGGATAGCTCAGCACCTAAACAAAACTATATCACTTGGCACCTATTATACTCGGCACTTGTTAACACTTGGCACCTGTTACACTCGACACTTGTTATCACTCGGCACCTGTTATCACTCAGCACTTGTTATCACTCGACACCTATTATCACTCGGCACTTGTTATCACTCGATACTTTATCTTACTTGGCACTTACTCTTGATCTTGGTTAAGTGTATTGACACTCGGTTGTCAAATTTATTACTTAAGCTAACAATCTCCCCCTTTAACATGAGTGGCAAAAACACTTAATTAAGATCCTTGTGACTCATTAATTTATCCTACGTTCAAAAATTTGCTATCTCAAAATTTGCTATCTCCCCTTTTTATCATACTTATCATTTCATTCCTATACTTAACTCCTCCATACTTAATTACTTCTTATTACTCTCTTATTACTTATTCTCACCCTTTTTGACTCTTATGTCAAGGGTCTTACAATGAAATGCCATACTTAGCCAAAAATGTGCTATTTACTTCAAGGAGTACCTTCAAAGCTGCATCCCAATTCATTAATGTGACATCCAATGTCTTATGCTGGATGGCAATCTCTGCTACTAGGTGTACAAGTCCATTAGATGACGAAAGATTGGGATCTTTCCTAAGGATTGTCTTTGCATTTATCTGCTCCTTGTGAAGTAGTTCCAAATGATGAGTTATTGACGATTGAATTTGCATCAATTTAGCTTTTGTGGTTGCCTCCTCTGCTGCTAAGATAGCTAACTCTCTTTGTGGGTGAAGCAATTGGACAAAATGCTTCTCACTCTGAGCTAGATTTGTGGGGAGTTGCATGCTAGAAATTTTCAGATTGTTTTCCAAGCTCATTATTTTCTGGCTAGTGTCCTGTGTGAATGTGAAAATATCACACAACTTGTTGTACAGGGAAAAGATGTTTCCTAGTACAATTTTAACTGTTATAATTTTCTTTGCCAATTCTTCTTTAGACAGTGCTATATCACTAGATATTTTACTATTTACCTTACCTTGGAACTTCCTTTCTGACCATTCAAGCAATCTGGCATTTGTTTCCTGGTCTTCATTAGTCACCTGGTCAACTATATCAGATAGTTGCTCTATAATTGGTCTTGACTCATCTGGAGATTGTAAGCAAAAAGCTTCTGTGAATATATCTTTAATTTCATTCAAGGTAAGCTTATGCTTGTATTCTTTTCTTAGTGCTTCTTGTCTCCTTCTCTTGTCCAATGCACTCTAAATTTCATTAATCTTTTCTTCAGTAAGAGTGCTAGATTCATAATATGGGATCTTTATTTCTTCATCAAGCTCAGGAACTCCATAGTGAAGTTTCTTGACTGCCTTTGATGAGCTCGAGCCTGGTGTCTTGATTTGCAGCTGTAACCCTTCTGTGCTCGGCTGTTGAAGAGTCTGTGTTGGAGTACCAGATTTTGGTAATGCAACCAATGTTTGTATTGCAGTCTCCTCCTTCTTCTTCGTCTCATATTTTTTTCAGCTTGAATATCCCTTTTATGATTACTAGGTGGGGTTGAACTTGTTGGTTGTTCAGATGCTTCTTTTATTTCCCCTGCTGCTATACTCAGCATTTGGAGTGTATAAGTGACTATACTTTGTGGAGGTGGTGGTGAAAGAAATAGAATACTATTAGTTTGTATGGTCGAGGGTGGCACTTGTGCTTTTACCTTGACTATCTCTGTTTTAACTTTTGGATTCTGTAATTCATCAACACTGACCAATACAGGATTTGAAATTAATTTTGCCACTAGTGATGATTGGTCAAGGATTTCCAAATCCTCTGCAGTTAATGGATTGATGTTTGGATTTGAAGTGTCTGTAACATCTTTTATTTTTATGATATCTGCAGGTGTGATGGTGGCATGAGGAGGACTAGGAGAAGATACCTATATGTCTTGCATACTTTGATCTTGTGGCTCAGTTGTATCTTTCTCTTCCTCTTTCTCCTCAATATGTGCCTCTTCTTCCTTTTCTTCTTTACTCTTCTTCTCCACTAGTTTCTTCTCTTTTTCTTTGATTTCTGACACCTTCTTTTCCTTTGTTGATAATCTGGCTAATGTTGACTCCCTTATCTTTTTTTCCATTTGTAAACAAAAATGCCATTTATCCTCTACAATTTTATACAATTCTCTTGGCATAGATTCATCTAATTCTAGAGGTGTGTGCTTATATTCAGCCATCATAGCATACACAGATTCCTCTAATTTATTTTGCTCTTCTTTGGTGAGCTTAGAAAAATTTAGGTTCTTTAAACCTTTTAAATCATTATTCCTAATTTTTTAACATAATTTATCAACAGCAGTCTGGGGTTTGTGTCTTACCACTTGAAATTGACTATTGTCCTCTGACTTTGTTTTCTCCTCATCTGTTTCAGGCTGGGGAATAAATTTCCTTTTCTTTGACTCAGGGGCAGTCTTCTTTGAGTCTTTCTTCTTTCCTTTTGCCTCTTCTTGGGCTTTTTGTGTTGCAGCCCTTGTGGTAGGTCTCTTTGGTGCAAGAGCAGCTGCTTTCTTTCCCTTGGATTGAGGAGTAGAAGGAGTTGTGGTCTTTCTCTTAACTGGTGCTTCCTTGGCTTCTTCTACCTCAGCACTTTCCTCTTTATCTTCTCCTAACCCTTGAGTCAGACCTTGAAGTTTATCTCCTTCTTCTTCAATGTCTTCTCCCTCTTCTTCTGTTGTTCCTTCTTCTTCCACACCAAATTTTCTCTTGATTTGTCTCACCATTTTCTCTTTCTTCTTTACTGCTGAAGCAGTCTTCAAATCTGTTATCACCTTTGATTTGACAACATCATAGGTTCCAAAAAAATTTGCATTTTTATCAGCTTCTTCTGCAAGTAGGGTTGTTATTGCTGTTGAGGCTTGATCAACATCAAGTTCATAACCTAGTGGCCTAAGCCATCTTACTCTAGGTATAACTGCTTGTATGTAGGTATAATCTATATCTACAATAAAACAAATGTCTTTTTCATATTTCTCAATCAATGAGACTAGAATTCTCATTCTTTGTTTCATGGACTTTTTGAAGTCCTCAAAGTAACCAATCATTTGGGCATCAAAATTTTCACCCATCTGTTCAATGTATCCATTAATTTGTTCAACAATCATTTTATCTAGATTCCATCTTACCTTACCCATAGAAGGAAATTCTTTCATCAGATAGAAAAATATGCACATCAAAACTGATCCAAATTTGCATTGAGCTCCCTTGCTCTTCCTTATAGCTCCCAAATTTTCATTAATTTGTTGAAACATGAGCTCTGCCAAATCATAAGTGTGATCCCTTTTGATTATCTGGTATGCAACATCAACTGCTATACAAGGTACACTATTTAACCTGCTTGATTGATAGAATTTATGTGAAATGATTCTCACAAAAAAATCTAGTAGGGGATCTGTGATTGTGTCGATAGTCATTCCTCTATTGTTCCATTCGGCACCTATATTTTTCTCTATTACTTCCCTTTTGTCATTTCGTAGGGTCTTTGGCCGATCTAGGGTTGGAATACCAGTAACCCTATGAACAGTTTTCTTGGTGAATTTTACTGGCCCTAAATCTAACCAAAAAGCTCCATCATGTATTCGGCTCAGAACTATCCGTACCCATTCAGTTTTTAAAACAGTCAAAAATGCTAGGGTTTTGGTTAATCCTTTTCTCTCTATTATTGAAAACTCATTTTTCAGTACTTTGTTTTCACATAGTCTATCATATGCATTATAGATTTCTAAGTCTCCTATGGTACCAATTTTGCAATTATAACATCTACGAACATCTTGGACCATAACAACTTTATCTAGAATAACTGATAATGCACCTGCAGGATCATTCTTGTACGCTACTTCTGGAATGGGCTTAAATTCAAGTTGTTTGACTTCGTTACTGACCAACTGTACTTTATGACTCTCTATACCCTTAGTGGTTCCTGACCCAGATGCCATTGTTTGCTAAACTAGGGTTTATGATTTAAACAAGTTTATAGGTCCTACGTAGCTCAGCACTTAAGTAAAATACCTTAAATCGATGAAACTTGTCTTGAATCGCTATTGAAATCTTCACAAATGGCTTCTGAGCTGATCTTGATCTTCTTCACTCTTCTCGATTTTGCTTCTCGTTTGAATGGTGGGAAAATGATCAAAAATCAGATTTATGTACCCTTCAAAACAGAGTAATAAATGCTTAGTACGCTGCCAACTGTCTACTCGACACTTGAAGAGTTTCGTCATGACTCGGCTCCCATTGTGTTTTACTTTACTCGGCTCCTATTGATATTTCACAGCTCGGCATCAACTATCAACTCGGTGGTTATTAGCAACTCGGCTCCTGAAGGCAACTTTGACCTATCTTCAAAAAAGTTCTCAATTTTGACTTAGCATCTTTGCTTATGTTGATTTCATTTTTGCAGCTCTTATATGTTTTGGGACTGATTTATGATGTAACTTGGTTTATCAATCCCACACACTTATTTTTTGCTTAATTTGATGAAGTGTGATCACTTGACCTATTAGGTGAAGTGATCTCTATACTTGATGTGCTATACTCATCTTTCTTCCTCCATTTCTTATTCATTTCACTTCTGATATATCCAACATCTATCTTTGCCTTTCCATTGCTAAACTCAGAACTTGATGCCTTTGACCTTGTTGGGCAATTCCTGCTGACATGACCAGTTTTTAAGCAACTAGAACATGTAGTTTGACTCAACCATCTTTTGTAGTTCCCTCTAAAATGTGTTCTTATGCAGTTCTGTGGGATATGTCCATATTCTTGACAATAGTGACAGTTTTACCTGGTGTTGTAATCCCAAAATTCATGGTTTGATATTTTTGCTAGTTGATTTACTGTCTGCATAAACTTTGATCTACATTCAAAAGCTCTATGTCCATTTTTTTGCAATTATAACAATGTCCATCAAATCTTGATGTCTTGATAGTTTGGTTTCTGCATTCATATGCTTGATGACCTTGCTTCTTGCATTTATGACAATGATTTATGCTTTTGGGTTTGTCATGCTGATGGGCATTCTTGCTTCTACAGACATTAGATGTATGTCCTTTCTTTCCACAGAAATGACATGTAGGT
>CM053787.1:89159107-89206607 GCA_028749045.1 Cupressus sempervirens | reverse complement strand
CTTAGTTTAGTTTGCATATCTAGTTAGTTTCTTTGTTGCATTTCATATTTTCACGATTGAATGCTTTCAAGTATGGCTTTCTTCATAGCCATTTCTTGAAGTATTCTTTATTTCATGTAGTTTAGGATCATATTGCATCCTCACTCACATTTGCAAATTCACTCAAGAGATTCACTCCATTGTTGTGTTTGAGAGAGCACACCGAACATACCATCCATCTTAACACACCAACAAGGTCTCTCATGGGTGCCTTTCTTAAGCTGTAGAGGTGGCTGGAAGACTTGATTTGTTGGCTACTTTGAGTTGCAAAACTCAAGCAAGCATTAGTTTAGTTTTCCTTCATTTTGATGAATTCTTGTTACATGTTTTGATTTGAACTAATGTTTTCTTGTTGATTCATGCTCCCAACAGGTCACATTTTCTAGCACACAAGTGGAATCAATAGAACCAAATGGAGGGAAACTCCAGATAGAATATTATCTTTTCAAAGTAGAACAAATAGAGCCAAATGGAGGGAAACTCCATATAAAATAAGTGCACACCGATATAGGATGGAGGGATACTCCATGGGCCAGATAAGGAAACAATGTATCAATTATATTGAGGGGACCTACATAGTTAACCTTGAAAAAATTGGCTCCCTATGCAACTCAAAAAAAAAATCATATAAATGATGTAAATCAATGGTATAAAACCATAAACTGCCAACATCAGCATAGAACAATGCTATAAAAGCATAAAAGTGCAACTATGTGCACATCAAAATATCACAATAAAGTTGAAGGCAAATGTGTAAGATAACTCATAATCCAAAAATATATGTGTTAAATGTAGTGATCTAAGGAAGATCAATATAAATCTATAGATATTAGGTAAAAGATCCATTGTAGGTGAACATAGGATACTTAATTTATTTTAAGTATTAAACAAGAATACACCCATATAATTGAGTAAGCATCACAGTCAACATAGCTTGTATATTTATTTAGGCATATATGTGGGCCCCCATATACACTTGAATAAATATACCTAAAATAATATTGTATAATAACAATCATTAAGATGAAAGAAAAAAAAGTTATATCTAAGTCACAGGAAAGTCAAGATCACCCCCTTCTAGAAATGAGGTAAAATAAATAAATTCCTTCTTAGGGAACAACAAATATTTAAATCTGGACTTTAAGATAAGATAATTAGTATAAGAATGAGGAGAGCTTAATCATAATGGCTTCAAAGATATCGGTAATACCAAAAAAAAGGTAAACATGAGTACTTAATTCATTTTCTGAGGATATATATCAATTTTTGAATCATTATAGTCATAAAAAAATTATATTTATTTGGGTATATATGTGTGCACCCATATGTAATCGAATAAAAATACCTAAAATATTGTGGTATGAAATCACATAATTAAAAATCATGGAAAATACAAAAGCATATCTAACTCACATAAAAGTTGAATGGGCAATAAAACATAATTACTAGAACTATATCTATAATTAAAAAAAATCAGACGGTTACATGTGCAACTAAAGTGTCATCCATAGTAACCCTTGAAATAAGGGCTCACTTTACAACTTACCAATAAAAATGCAATAAAGATGCATAAAGAGGCACCATAACAAGCCCAATGTGGTGCATATAAGTATGGTATTGTACCACATTCATGGCATCAAAGAGAGTGTACAAAAATAAGCTTCAAAACATAAGTACCAAGGCAATTAAGAAAAGACAACTCATAATGTGTGAACAATCAATTATATGTCAAAAATCTAGATGTGAATTCTACTATTGCCACAAGATTTACAATGAAGATTAGATGAGGCTTGAGAAACAAAATAGATTGAATAACTATTTTCAATAAGAAGCAAACCTCTCTTTTTTTTGAAAAAATAAAATTAAAAAATTAGTAATAAAATTCAAGAAATCGATATATAAGATTTTTATTAGATAATGAATTATACAATACCATAAAAAGGTTTAGAATTAAATTAAGATTTGAAATTTAAGTATTATTGCATGATCATAAAAATAAATACTTTTCACTCAAAAAATGAAAATATTTCAATGAATTTAGATAGCTTAATATAGATAAATAAATAACAAAAAAATTTATTTGTTTAAATTGAAGTCAAACTTTAGCAATTATTAACATTGAAAAGATTGAAAATTTAATAAAGTTATTGAGTTGAATGAAAAACTAAATTTATTTGTGAAACCAAGTTAAGAGATTTTAATAAATAGGAAGGACAAAATACAAATAAATCTTCTAAGGGTTTTTTGGTTAAAAAAATAAGACTTACAAAAAAGTTTAATAAAAGAAGCCACGTAATAAAGTTAGACAAAGAAGTCTAAGGATCCTAAATTTAAAATATGAGAGTATAGTGTCTTTTGAAAATTTATAAAAAGAAAAAACACGTGAATAGATTAAAAGAAAGAGTAAAAGATGAATGGAAAGAGGAAATGGTAAGCTTGTACAAGTAGTGATAATAACTATAAAAAGGTGCAGACTAAATATAGAATAGAAGAATATGATAGTACACATGTTGGAGAAAATTTATGTATGGAAAAAATTGTCCACTAACAATCTAACAACCAATGAAATGTTTAATAAATGTCATAAAAAGAAGAATGAATAAGAAAAAAGCTATGCAGATTATAAGAAATGTTAACAGAAGGGAATAAATTCTAAACCATTACAAAATTATTCAACTACAATGAAAGGTTAGGAGAGGCACAAGCTACACATCATTTGTCATTTCTTGCCAGTGAGAGTAGATGAGTGAAATGACAATCAACAAAAAATAATCAAGTTTAATGCAAAGGCTGAATAAACGAAAAGACAGACTTGCAGTATAAACTAGTATGTCAGTAATAATGAAAAGGAAACTAAGAGAGATTCTAAATGGGATACATTACATCTTTAAAGAACAGTTACTGACTTGGTGATGAATATTGTTTTTACCACATAATATTTATGATAGAGAATAAAAGTTAAAAATGATATTCCATGCAAAGCAAGAATAAAAATGATGATACAAATTCGTAGAGAAATAATAATTATAAAAATGTTATGTTGCGGAAATGATAAACTGAACCAAAAAATAAAAAGATGGTTCCTACCATGAATATTATTCTAACAAATCACTGTAACAGCCCAAAAATCTAGAAACAATAGAGAGCAAACAAAATTAAAATCATAGGTGGTTGGGTGTATGATTTGAATGAAAGTTAGGATGCTTCTTTCCTTGTAGAATTATGATAGGTCATTAAGCTTATTGCTATGTTGAGTAAAGAAAATGGTGAGAATGTTAATCACTATTAAACTCTTAATCACTCATGTGGGTGCAAGTTAAAGGGGCTGCTATATATGAGAGACAAAAATGGCCTGCAATTGTCATGGAGAGGGGCGGACCATTGTCACCATGTGATACAGAGGCTCTGAAGAAATGTTTGGAGAAGCACAATGGAGATCGAGACAAATGCAAGCAACAAATCGAGGCTTTTAAATCTACATGCTCTTCCAAAACATCTCCCCTCTCGACTTCATTGGGAGCAAAATGAGCCTAGGTTTTCTATTTTTGAATTAGAGATTTTATTTGAAAATGTATTCATGGCAATAAATGGCTTAATAACATATTTGAATAGTAGATGGATTTCCATGCCTGTGTAGTTTATAATAATGATTATTGTTTTCCTAAACAACTCATGTTTGGTAATTAGAACCTGATTGTAGCGGGGATAGCAAAGAGATAAGAAAAACCCAAGTAGGGACAATGACAAAGTCCAAACACCTAAAAATAAAATAAAATAGTGTGATCATTCTTGATCTTAGAGAAATGATGATCATCCTAAATCTTGTTCATCAAAGAGCCATAGTCATACGAGGAGGGGAGTCACAATAAAATAAAAAAGGAAAGTGGAGGAATGTGATGAGAAGGGTCACCAAGAGCCCACGCCGGTCGCTCCCTTGGCCACATTTATGAGGGAAAAAGAAGATGATTACTTGGTAGAATAATAAGTAGACCATAAGTTAGTAAACAATAAGGTAGAGAGTTTTAAACTTGCAAAGAAAATAAATTAGATTTGGAAAAAGTTTTGCATTAAAATGAAAGAGAAAGCCTGCAAGTAAAACTTGTTAGACCAATCCTTCTCTAAGCTTTGGCAATAAGCCTTCCAATTTAACTGCAAACCAACCAATCAAAAAAAATTGAGAAAAAATAAGGTTCTTTGGCAGTAAACTTTCCAAAGAGAGTTAGAAACAAAAAAAATGAAAAAAAAAAACAACCTATATATTTTTGTCAAAGAAAAATAAAACTAAGATATGAAAAAATCTGCAACACAAAGAAAGCGTTAGAAATGAAATTCAAGCATATCTTCTTCTTCAAACAATAATGTCTCCAAAACAAATGGTAACCTTCACACAAACTCAAAAGAAAGGATTAGGAAGCTCTGATACCATGTTAGAAATAATAAAAATGAAATGAACTAAAAATAAAGAATTATAATTTAATCCAAGAGAGTTTGTGATGAACATAATTACCATACTTTATAAGAGCTTTCCAAGATCAACACAAAGGAGGAGAAAAGGATTTTGAAAGGGGAAAGCAAAGAAAAACCCTTTGTAAATTATATGAATGAGGCAAATGCCTAAGAATGAAGAGAGAGTGAGAGAGAGAAGGAGATAATGTGGAGCCATAGAGCTCATTACATGAACTAAATCATGATTGTGTGTTGTAGAGAATGAGAGAGAGACATCTCTTATAAAGAGATGAGAAGAGGAGTTATTTGTAACTCCCATGTGAGTGATTGCCACATTCATAAGTGTGTGCATAACAAGTGTCATAATCATCTTAAGGAGGAATAAACTATTTTCCTTAATAAAGGAATTTAAAAAAGACTTGTCCTCACATGTGGACTAGAAGACAAAAAACATAAGGGATACCTTGGTTTATCCCATTTAATAAATACAACCAAGGAAAGATTACCAATTCTAACACCCCCCTTTAATCTTTACTTGGGGAAATTACATCAAAGGGTATTAAACCCAAAATTTTACAATGAAATTCTAAATGGCAGCAACTTGATCTTTAAGAATGTCTTCAATTATGCAAAATGCCTCTTGTGATTGTATGTAGATCTCACAAAGTTCAATGAATAAATATCTTACCCAAGTATCTAAATTTAATTAACCTAAGCTAAGCTTGATGAAGATCTGATGATTGTGTGTAAGTGAAAAAACTTGGAGGATTCTAGAGGAATGTCAAAAAGTTTTCTATTTATCGGATGAACACACATATTGTCCATTATTGTTGATCAAGTTGAGGAAGAAAGTGATATCTAGAAGGATAACTAGGGAGAGCTTCTTTTTAAAGATAAAGAAAGATAAGGTCTAAGTGGATGAGTGTGTGAGTGGATTAGGAAGAAGGCATTTGTAGGAAGAAAGAGGATAAATGGAGGAAAGAGATTAAGTGACACAGAGATCTAAATAAGAAAGAAATATAGAAGAATAGCTTATAACTAATTTACCACCCCCTCCCCCTCTCAATTATCTAACAATTGGTATCAAAGAAAAGTTCTTGAATAAATTTTTTTAAAGGGACTTAAGATAAATATATGAATTTGTACAAAAGAGAGGTACCAAAGCTAAACAAAGAGAACTTATCTTCATAGAAAAGAAGATTGAGGTTTTAGGATTTACCAATTAGGGATTAGAGATAATGCATTATATTATCTAGACAACTAGTACACATCTCCAAACCCTCCTATGATAGTTAAGGGGAAAAATTGGAAGAAAGAACACAATAGGTTGATGATTGAAATTGCTTCTATACTAAATGATGTTGAATTTGTTGATGTCAAGAACTGTGCTTTTATTAAAGAGTTGTGGGACAAGATGATACTTGTGCATGGTGGAGATCATAATATATCGAGATCCAAAGATGAAATTCTAAGAGGAAAGTATGATGAAATGAGGATGAAAGAAGGATAAAATATTGTTAAATATAGTAACCAAACCAAAGAAGTTGTGAGTGCCATTAAAGATACTAGAGGATTCATCACTGATGAAGAAGTTGTAAGTAAATTATTTAGAAGCTTATTGCCCATTTATGTTGTTAGACTATCTTCTATTTAGGAATTTAGAGCTATGTTTGGTAATGTTCTTACTCTTGATGCATGGCTCAGTAGATTAATTGTATTTGAGTTAAGTAATTTGATAATAGTGTGCTTAAAATTGAGAATGATTTTAAGACATCACTAACCATTCAAACTTTAAAGAAAGATAAGTGTAGCAAGGATGAGAGTGATTTAGATTTAGATGATCAAGAGAAGGATAAGAATGAAGCATTGCTAGAAAGGAGGCTACCAAGAGGTAAATGAGGATTCAAAGATAAACTACCTCTAATATGTTTTAAATGCAATAAATTTGGTCATATTGCTCCAAGATGTCCTAAGAAGAACATGAGTCACAAGAATGAAAAGAAGGAGAACAAATACTAAAAGAATAAGACTACAAAGATTAAAAAAATAAGTCATGCTATATTCCTAAGGAAGATCACACCAAGTCAGATTCTGATGATGAGAATGAAGGTGGCAAAGTGGTATATGTTGTTAAAGAAGACTCAAATGAGGAAAGGTATCAAGAAGGAAAAGAGTTTATTTTCATGTTAGTAAAAATCATACAAGGATCATTGATAATGCATCTTCAAAACACATTATTAGTGATATAGATAAGTTTGATAAGTTAGAAGTGTGGTAAATCTATTGGGAAAGTAAGATACTGAAAGGGGGGTTGAATCAGGGTCTATAAAAACTTCTATCTCTTCAAACAAATCAAATGTATTCACTGTTAACCCATCTCATATCATAATCATGAACCATATAAGCATAAATTGAAATATATCTATCCATCCATCACATGCATAGACATGAAAATAAATGTAGGCACATAACACAAAACATTTGGTTACCCAAAAAACCTTCAAGGTGAAGGTAAAACAAGGGTGGGGATGACACCCACAAATCTTCACTATTGTAGCAATAAAGTGTGTCTATTAAGGCTATAATGTTTGATCACTTCTAGTGATCTAATCTATGAGAGCTCTCTCTCCTTTGTTTCTCACACAAATACATTGATTTAGTGTTTCGACTCTCCTTAAATAACTATCTGGAGAATGTTCTAGATCATAATCAATGATCCAAATTTCTTCCTTTTTCTACTTGGTCCTCCCATTTTTCTAATTGGTTACACTACGTTCATAGGGATTGATGACATCTAATAAAATTTGGGAACAAATCCTTAGCTATCTCTACAATCTTTAGATCACGTATAAAAGTTGGCCAAAATGGTTTACATAAGTGTTCACTCCACCACAAAAACATATACCAAAACTAGTTTACTTGGTACTTGAATACCCTAACACTTGGTCACAACTAATAATCATGTTGTCCGTCAACTTATATATGCTTGGAACTAACTATGTGAGTTGACATGAACTAAATCTACTTAGCTCGACGTCTTCTTTCTTTAATTAGCATAATTTGGCACTCAATATATACTGGGGTGGTTAGCAACCTAAGACTTGCTTGGCTTAGACTGGAATATAAACAAGTCTAGAATCATTCAACCTTCATTAAGGTGTTTCGGTCATAGTGATGATCGACCAACTCTACCTAGAAAATGACTAAGTGTTTGACAGTAATAGGAAACATGACTTAGAGATTAAAAATCTCCCCCTTTGAAATTAGTGGAAAAAGCACTTTGTCATGACTGATCATCCCACTCAAAATTTCTAAATAGCACTCCCTGAGACTATGACTCAGTATTCAAAAAGACTTCACTATATATATCATATGTATATGTCTTAAAAAATGAGTAATACATTACATTACATAATGTCATACCTTTGATATTTAACTAATTTCCCTCAGTGATATATCATGACCTTTTGATTTCCCCTTGTATATATGTATTTTCATTATTTTCCCCCTTTTTTTTATCACTTATGGTTGTTGGGGTGTTTTGGCCTAGTTTTTCAACTTTCATTGCTTTGTTGCATTTTATAGTAAAAACACAATGTTCTAATGTTTTAAAGGTAAGGTGTGTTAAAAAACCTAGATGAAATTTTTAAAATTTCATGAAACCCTTACCGTTTTACCCTAGTTTTCAAAGACTTAGGAAAGGTTTTTTTTTAGAAAAAAAATTGCATGGGAAACTTTTCACTTTAAGGTTTCTCTTTACCTTTTCTTATATTTATTTTAAATTATTTTCTCAAAAATATTTTGTTGTTAACCTTTGTTTTAACCATGGTTTTAACCCTCTATTAATTCCTTAATGTTCTTTGAAAGTATTTTTAATCATAGTGGGGTTTACCTTTACAAATCATTGATCTTAAAAAGATCAACGATGAGTGCTCTCTTGCAATATGAAAGTGTCAAAACTTTAGCAAATGTAGGGAAGCGCCTTGTTGATGCATGTACTTGGTGATATCAATTCTTAAATGAGTTGCAAAAGTTGGATGTGTTAGTGCAAGTTTAGAGTTTTCAGATGGTTGTCAAGACACGCTGGAAAATTTGAGTCATTTCATTGATTGAACTAGGTAGCGAGATTACTTTTAAATGATATAACATTGCACCTCGATAATTTGAAGATTGACGATGTGCACTTCCCTGCCATTTGAAGATGTGCAAGCTTTATGAAATGCAAGAAAGTGCCTGGGTGACACATTTACTTGATGAGGTCATGAACCTTAGTTTGAAAAGGTGTTAGAACAATTGGAAAATGTCAATATGCGCTAGAAAAGGTAACTCATTTTATTGGTCATTGTTGCTGACTAGATTGAAAACAAGGTAAATCTTGTAAGACCATCAATCGTTTGAAGATCGATGGAGAGTGCTTTCCCACATTATGGAGATGTCTAATGTTTAACAAATGTGGAGAAGTTCCTAATTGACATGTGGACATGTAAAGGTTGCTTAGTCATAAAATGTTGGGATACATGCTAAAATGTCATATGTTGATTTGTTGAATGGTCTACATGTTTGCTAAGTTGGAGGGTGATTGTGTGAGTGGGCCCAAAATATTAAAAGCAGACGTAGAAAATTCTAAATATTTTCCTAATTATTGATCTTATCAAGATCAATGATCGGCACTTTCCCACAATTTGAACTTGCTCAAATTGTAGCAAATACGGGGAAGCACCTTGTTAACACGTGGCCAATTTCACAAAAGTTTAATGTGTTCATTTGGGTTTCAAGCTAAGTCATCTGATTCTTGAAGATTAACAGTTAAATTTTAAACTCCATGGTATAACACAAAATATTATTGTTGGAGTATTAATTCTTATCACTGTTATTTCGTGTGAGGTTAATGTTGTAGTACGAATTCCAATTTTCCATTATTGAATAGTAAGGTTTTAGAATTCTCACAGAGAAAGGATTTTTAGAGCTAAGGGTGAAATTTTCCAAGGGTTTTGATTTACTACTAAGTGATTTTCAGATGAAAAAACAAGAAATTCAGGTGAGTCTTTTGGGTTTTTGGAAAATTGAAAAGTTATATTTTTAGTAAGATAATTATCAAACATGACTCCATGAAGAGATTTTTCAAGGAAGGTAGATTATTTAAAAAGAGTTGTGCATGATGATTTCCTAGACAAAATGCCACAATCTATGAATGAGCTTGCTAAGGGGAAAGAGCTTATTCTGAAGAACCCTAGGTTACTGGTTAGTGAGGGTTTTTATGACAAGGCAAATTGGTTGAGGGATGCTGAAGTATCTATTGGAGGATTGTTTTTTTGTAAATGGTTTACAAAAAGAAGGCTAGATACTCCCTTGAATAATGTATGAGACTTTGACATAGGCAAATTAATTATCCCGAGAGTTTTCTTTGATGATGATTTGCTTACACTAATGTCAAAGAAATATGATCCACTTACCAAGATTGTGAAGAATCATGCTAGTGATAATATTTTTAAAGTTTCACTAGAATTGATTAGAGAGAATTTTAAATTAAACCCTAACCATGCATTCCATGAGAAGATAGACATGGAAGACCTCTAGGCTAGGTATGTGCACACCGAGTATATCTTAGGGGAGGACCATTACAAGAGCCCTTTTTCAAAATAGGATCATTTCCCTTGGTTACACCAAACACTCCAAAGCCTTTGTTGAAGGAAAGTTTCAACCCCAGAGCATGGGCATTGTATTTTTCTCTCTGCAAAATCTTTGGCATGGATGAGAAAGACCACATCCCAAGCTCAATTATCTTCATTATTACTCAAACCCTTTAGTATGGTATGAGTTCTATATTTGACTTTGCTACTCTCTTGGTAGAAGAAATTCATATTGGGTTAATAGGAATTGCAAAGGCTAAAGTTGATAAGCCCTTCTACTGGTACTCCATGCTGATGTACATATGCTTGTATAAGCAAGTTACCTTTTTCTCTAAAGAAATGAAGTTGGAATTGGAAAGAGTGGATAAAATCTCCCTGTCCAATTATGGAGTGCAAATGTGACATGGGAGGTGACTGATGCCATTTTTTTATAGATTTGATAGGTATTTTGCTTCCAGGCTTAGAATTTTTTTAATAGGGGATAGCCTAGAATACCATAGCCTCTACTAGAATTAATTAGACCAAAAGATAATGCTAAAGGGTTGATGGTGAGTCACTATTGGGGAGACATCATCCCATATGTAATGTATACTATTTTCAGAGGTTATGGTTTTCTTGGAAAACCACATGTACTATCCTATCAAGTGCCTTTGAAAGTAAGGATTGTTGAGCTTCTATGGTAGATAGGATTAATTGAAGAAAGAGAATTGTTGGGAAAATATAAAGGTACTTTCTTTCCCCAACTTACTATTGTGCACAACTTTGTTTTTGTCAAGAAGGCATGGAGGCACTTAGAGAAATTTTTAGACATATCAAATGGCTCAATCCCATTCCCATTTTATAGACCCAGGGGGATTTTATGATCTATTCAGAGAAATAATTAATGCCAAAGCTCATAAACAAATGGTATACTTTCTAGAGGATACAGTTAGAAATAAGTTCTCATTGTAAGAGCAGGAGCTTAGGAAGGAGAAATGGATAGTATACAACAAAGTCCTAGATTTTAGAAATGCTTTTCAGCTAGACTATGATCCCCTAGCTGATAGAAAATATTCGACTATGAAAGTAGATATGTTGATGGATAACTTTGTTAGGATTATGCAAAATTTGAATGAAAATAAGGAAATTTTGACACAAGCATACTCAAACAAGGCCATTGAGGTGGAAAAGAGATTGGCAAGTAAAATGGTTTTGAACATGGGGTAGTATACATTGCAAAAAAGAGCCAGGTACATAGTGGCTAGGAGTGTACAACTTATTGCTCCATATAAAACATCAAGTTCTGAAAGCCCACCTACTACACATGCACCTAAGAAACAAAAATTGGAGGAGTTAGGAAAAAAGGTGAATGACAAAGAGAAATAATATAGGTTGCTAAAAAATAGATTATCCCAACTAGAAGAAAAGTTGGATCAAATGGAAGAAATTATTGAGGAAGTAAAGGGTAGGTTTGAAGGAAAGAAGAAAGAGGTGGCTATAGAGGATGAAGAACCTACACCAGATATTTCCTTATAGAGGAACCATTCTTAAAGGAATTGAAATCCATGAGTGGGAATGCACTAGAGGGAATACCACTATTCAGTAGGAAGAAGGAGGCAGATCTAGTCATGGAATGGATAGAAGGAATAAAAAACCATTTTGAGTGTGATGGAATCACAAAGGCAAAAAAGGTGAGGGTAGCTAAGTGAAGGATGAGAGGATCTACATTGACATGGTGAAAGTTCATCTAGGAAGATAGAAAAAAAGAAGGTAAGAAACCAATTTCCACTTGGAAGGGAAGGTTCATAGAGTGAGAGAGGCATACATGCTAGAGGATTATGAATGCCAATTGCATTAGAAGAGACAAAGTCCTAGACAAGGGGATATTGATGTGAACTTATATACTAAGGAATTAAAAAAGTTTTGCATGAGGTCAAATATAGCTAAAGATAAAAGACTTAAGGTGGCTAGATACTTGAATGGGTTGAAATGGACTATATAAGAAGAGATGAATCTTCTCAGCCTGAAAATAGTAAATCAATGCTATCAATTGGCTATCAAGATTGAAGAGAAGAGTAGAAGGAAACATGATCATACTTCCAAGGGAAGAGGAAGTTGAAGAGACCAAAGAGGTCATAAAGGTGGATACCAAGGTAAAGGGACTAAATCAAGAAACCAAGGAGAGTCTAAATCCCTAGAGAATGGGAATGAAACTACTTCTAGATGAGGCCATGGAAGAGTTAGAGGAACTTCTTAAGGGGGTTCTAATAGAGTAAGAGGTGTAGGCATAAGTAATTCATACTTTTCTATCATGAAGTACTATAGTTGTGGAGACATGAGTCACTCTCCCTATAGGTGCCCTAAGAAGGAATCTTCTTCAAAGACTGAGAAGAGAGTAGCGTATGTTCAAGAGGACATATAAAGAGTCAATTCACCAAATATTAGCCATATTGAGTTAGAGATGGGAGGGAACTTAATGTTTAGAAGAGTTATAATTAACCAACTAGTCAAAGAGGAGCCAAAGAAAAGAAGAGCTTTATTCAGAATAAGATGTAAAATACTTGGTAAGGTATGTAAGGTTATTGTGGATTCAGGTTCCATAGATAACATAATCTCAGAGGAAGTAGTAAAGAAGCATAAGATGGAGAAGATACCCCATACTAATCCATACAAAGTGACATGGTTCAATAAGGGGGAAAAGTGTACTTGTGAATGAACAAACATGGGTAGAGTTTTCCATTGGAGGATATAATGACAACTTTATTTGTGCTTTGTTGCCTATGGATGCATGTCATCTCCTATTAGGCAGACCATGACAATATGATAGAGGATTCATTTGTGATGGGAAGGAGAACACTATTTCTTTCAAGGAGGGAAGGACCTTCAAAATACACTCATTAATAAAGGAAGAAGAAACATAGTCAAAGACCCTTAGTGTCTTATTAACTAGTGATGAAGATTTTGTTAATACTCTTCAATAAGGAGGTGAAGGATATGTTATAATGGTGCAACCTAAAGAAGGAGAAAATACTATGCAAGCACCAATACCAAACAAGGCAACCTATAAGCTCACCCTTGAGAAGAACTAATAAGTAGCTAAACAAGTGCAAGAGTTGCTATACCAAGGATTGATCAAGTAGAGCATCATCTCTTGTATAGTACTAGTGGTATTTGCATCCAAGAAAGTTGGAGGATCTAGGCATTTCACAAAGTTGGACCTAAAGAGTGGCTACCATCAGATTAGGATCAAGGAAGAGGATGAGTGGAAGACATCATTCAAGGCCATTGAAGGGTTATATGAGTGGAGAGTTATGTCATTTGGGCTTACAAATGCCCCCAACACATTCATGAGGTTAATGAATGAAGTGCTTAAGGATTATAGTAGTATACTTAGATTATATATGCAACTTTAGCAAAACCAAGGAGGAACATATGAAATAATTGGGGATTGTTCTCAAAATATTGTAGGAAGAGAAATTTTCTATCAATCCAAAAAAATGTGAATTCCTCAAGCAAGAACTTTTGTATCTTGGATTTGTACACTACAACATTTGGGGTCAAATAATGATGACAATTTGTGATGGTGGTGTAATTTGTTGTGATTTTCATGTTTTTTTTGCAACTGTCCCCGATGTCATTACAATACCAATATTGAAATCATAATTGTGACACTCGCATGAGTATAAACAAAAAAAGAATGAAAATATGACATAAATCATTCCTCATTTTTTTTAATTTGGAGAAATCTGCACAAAAGAGGGTGGAGAGCTCCGAACGAGGGTGGAGATCTCTAAAGATTGTCATGCCCTTATGATTGGTGTATTTTGTTGATACAATCTCTGCATTTCATTTCCATGCCCTTATTTTGTGATTTCATTGTTGTGCCCTTGCTCTACAATTTTGTTGTCATGCCCTTGTGATCTCTGCATTTTGTTGTCATGCCCTTGCTCTATAATTTCATTTCCATGCCCTTGCTCTAAGATTTCATTGTCATACCCTTTCTCTACAATTTTGTTTCCATGTCATGCCCTTGTTATCTTCATGCCATTGCTCTATGATTTCATTGTCATGCCCTAGCTCTGCGATTTTCTTCAAAGGCTATGTAAATGTTCATTTTTTTTCCTTCTAAATATTTATATTTAGAAATGTTGTTTAAGGTTATTATTATATCTTAGCATAATAGAAAAATTGATCCATTTGCATACATATTCCAGAACCAAAATAATAGAACAATAAAACTCACTTAACTCGTGTTAAGTGACTTACCTCAAGATCCTCCACAAAAATAATGCAGACTAGGAAAAATGGGAAAAGTTCACAAGAAATTTTATAAAAATATATCATAGTAGATGTTTTTAGAAAGAAACTAGCCATAACCTAGTTATATGTGTCTAGTTTTTTATTAGCTAGGTTGTTTACAAATTCCTATAGAACTATCATCAAATTAGGTACAATAAAATGAACAATCACCTATTCCTAGCTAGCAAGAGCAAATACAATTTTCCAAGGTGATAAAATTGCATATGCAAGGAATTGAAGAATAACTTTAGTGAAGAGTTGAGTGTAAGGATTTGTTTTTGGCTCTTGTTTCTATCATGCAGTCTCTTTCTAAAGCCACTCCTCCTTCTTTCTCATTCCTTAAATTTTGATTATCAAACTTTTGAATATCTACCTCTACTCTACAATATCAACTTCACATTGTGTTGTAATGTTGGCATAGGTGTTTGATAATCAATAACTTTCATTTCAGCATTTTGGTTTTACATGTATGTATGTATGTATATATGTCTTTATGTATGTGTGTGTGTGTGTGTGTGTGTGTGTGTGTGTGTGTGTGTGTGTGTGTGTGTGTGTGTGTGTGTGTGTGTGTGTTTGTATATATGTATGTATGTATGTATGTATGTATGTATGTATGTATATACATATATACATATGTATATGTATATGTGTGTGTGTGTGTGTGTGTGTGTGTGTGTGTGTGTGTACAGAGAGATATAATGGATTGTGGATTATGGATTATAAACAAAAATGAAAAGAAAATATGACACTAATCATTCTCCATTTATTTTGATTGATTGTGGAGAGTTGCACATGAAAGAGCGTGGAGAGCTCTGAATGTTGGTGGAGATCAGTGGAGATCAAGATTTCGTTGGCCTTCCCTTGTGATTGTTGTGTTTCATTTCCATGGCATGCCCTTCTGATCTTTGTGCCCTTGCTATGTGATTTTCTTCAAGGGGAGAAGAGGTACCTATGTAAATGTTCTCTTTTTTTCTACGCCTTCTAAACATGTATCTCTTGTTCATATATAATTTAGCTTTGGTCATATTCAAGGATAACTAATTATGATGATTGTAAGCATATGTGCATGTATGTATGTATGTATATCAATTTACTATGTGAACTTCATTACATGCATACATATACACTTGCATATTACTTGTGTTAAATTAAATTAATCATTCATGTCTTGAATTCACACAAGAAATAATCCTTGCATTACATCAAAACTATTCATACCAAACTCAATTCATGTTTACATTTTTTAAATATCGCATATATATAAATGAATAATATAATCTTAGGATATGATGTTTGCATTGATAAAAAAATGTTGATTTACAAATCTAGAAAGAAAAAATGAAATAATGCTGATTTTTACACAAAGTTAGGAAATTGTATTTGGGAAAAAAGAGTACATTCATATTTCAATCAAAAGTAAATCAAAAGGGACAAAAAGATAGAGCTAGATACACATAATAAACTACAGAACCTAAATTAATGATAGTATGCTTTAAAAATCCTTCGCTATCATTATGAAAATGAAGTTTTTGTCTCTCAAAGTAGCATGATTACAAACTAACATGCTTTTGGCACAAAATCAAAGAAAATCTTCAACTTAAGTTAAATATTGCAAAGGAAATCATTACCTTTTTGAGGGGGGATTGTCATATGCATGGATGGTTTAAATTAAGAAAGAAATTACATAGCAAGCCTGGTCAAGATTTATGGTATGTAATTTCATTACCATGCCGACATTTTCACTTCAAATTTTTTTTTCAAATATACAACAAAATAAGTTGAGCATGTTGTTGAATCTTCATGCATTTGTCCCTTCAATTACCATTGTGAAGGTGCTTCAATTCCTTTTATACCCAACTACATAGCTTGTATATGTGCATGCAAATTTCAGACTCAGTACTGGTGAATTGAATAAAGCTTCCTTAGTCTATTTTTCCTCTAGAAATATTATAAAATAAGAGTCGTATTGTAACAGGTGTATTATTATTAAATATATTTCAACTATGATTCTTTCTTTTTGATAACAACTTTATTATGAAATATTTAAAATATTCAATATGATTGTTTGGAATACCTTTTTGTAATTAGGAACACAATAATAGCTAACAACAATGATAAAAATCGATAGTTCTTGTTTCAGTTACAAAATTAATTAAATTGAATTATGTTAATGTTTAGTATTATTAATATGATTTATCTTCTATTTTAATATACATGACATTGAAATGATCATCAATTTTTTTTTAAATGCTCAAAGTTTACATTGATAAATGGTTCCACTTTAGAAAGCCTCTCAACTTAATTATCTCTTAGTGATTGAGTAAAGATCAAATATAGTTTTTCAAGGTGATAAAATTGCATATGTAAATGTATGTATGTATGTATGTATGTATGTGTATATGTATGTATGTATGTATTGATGCATCTCTGCATTTCGTTGGCGTGTCGTTGTGAACTCTACATCTCATTGTCATGCCCTTGTGATCTCTATAGATGTACGTATGTATGTAGGTACATATATATAGATATGTATATGTTAATATATGTCTATATATACATTCATACATACATAGACACACACATATGTGTGTTTATGCATATATAAACATACATAAGAGAAGCTTTTGTAGTCACTTGCTGGGGGAAATATAAAGAGATACATGTTTAGAAGGAAAAGAAAAGAAAATTTACATAGGTATCTCTTCTCCCCTTGAAGAAAATTGTAGAGCAAACACTACTACATTTGGGCTTGAATTACACCACAAATCACAACACCATTACAATTTGACCCTACATGTTGTAGTGAAAAGGGTACAGAGATCACAAGGGAATGACACAATAATGATATCATAGAGAAAGGGCATGAGGATCACAAGGGCACGACAATGAAATGTAGTGATCACAAGGCATGATAACAAAATCATAGATCTCCATTGATCTCCACCAAGGGCAAGGAAATGAAATGTAAAGATCATAAGGGAATGGCAACAAAATTTAGCAATCACAAGATCATGACAATGAAATCACCACCAACATCTTGAGCTCAGGGCTCTCTACCAATGTTCAGAGCTCTCCACCCTCATTTGGAGCTCTCCACCCTCTTTCGTGTGCAACTCTCCACAACCAAAATAAATGGTGAATGATTTATGTCATGTTTTATTTTTTATTTTTTATATCTAAAATCAACTTCACATTGTGTTGTAACTTTGGCTTAGGTGTTTGATCCTCAATAGATTTCATTTTATCATTCAAGTTTTCAAGTTTCCTCTTCATTATATGTTTGCTTTATCAATGATTTCCTCTAGTTCAATTACAATGTATCTCAACGAGCTATTTCAATGATGCAATCACCCGTCTATCTATCTATTATGCAAGCACTTGTTGTTTTATAGAAGCTAGATAGATATCAATAGTTTCAAAGCCATAAACCTGAAGACCATCATGTGTGTGTCCCAACAATGGAATCCAAGGATGTAACAATGCATGTATTGGCATGCTCTCCTTGTGAGGATCCCAAGTATCTATTTCTATTGTTAATTTGGGTATCACTATATGATTCAAAATTTTATGAAGTACTAAAGCCAATAGTAAGTTCTCCCATGTCTCCAAAAAATTTAGCATAGGTTTAGGGGCTTGTGGCTCCCAGGAATTTGTAGCATAGGTTAAGGGTAGTAACTCCTTACACTCAACTCTTCACTGAAGTTATACACTCGACTAGTTTTACATTTGAATAAAGGGTCACCTCATAGAATGAAGAATCCATAGTTGTGGTTTATCTTAAGACATTTTAGCAGATGCAAGCTAGTCTACCCAGCTTTTGAAAATAGAAAGCTAAATTTTGAGTTTCAACATTAACTTGACTAGTCTATTTAGACCCATTGATTATTGTCACAAGATTTTAAACATAACTATATAAGGAGAGAGTTAGGATGTATATAGGTTAACCTTACATTAACTATATACTACAACAAAAAGGTTGCACCAGGGTATTACAGTATTATAATTATAGAAAACTACCCGATTCGCCCAAGTGGGTGTATGATGGAGAAAAGTTATATTAGGTGAATAAAGCTCACCAAAGTTTATGGGAATATAGCTACATCAAAATAATTAGAAACTAGAACTACATATTCATTAGAGTGAGTAGTTTAAGGGTCTTAATCCTATAGATACAGGTATGTAGGTAGCCTAGTAAGTGGAGTATGCCTCCAGTGTACAGATGCCTTGGACATAGTTACATAGCACTTAAATATTTTAAGAAATTATATGTTAACTCATTAGACTCACTGCCTTATATAAGCCTCTGCCACAATGACATTACCTCTAAACTATGCAAAGGATGTTGAAGTAGTTCCCAACCTTGAAACACTCTTATAAGCAATGGTAAAACAAATGCATATGTAATACATATATTACTATTACTTATGTATATGTTATGTATGTATGTATGTATATATACAAGCCATATCCTAGTTAAAAGGGTCTACTTGCTAATTAGCTGGGTTGATTACAAATTCCTTTAGAACTATCACTAGATTAGGTATAATAAAATTAACAATAAGTTGTTCCCAGCTAGTAGTATCAATTACAATTTTCCAAGGTGATAAAATTGCATATACATATGCATCACTTCAATGCTAGGCATGAAGTGTATCCCCCAATTTATAATGAATGGTTTGATATATAAGCTCCATATACTAGCCCAATAATGGAAGCCAAGGATGTAACCATACATGCATCGGCATGTCCTCCCTACGAGGATCCCAAGTATCTACTGTGGTTGTCAATTTAGGCATCACTATCTAATCCAGAATGCTATGAAAAATCCTACCATGTCTCCAAAAAATGTAGCATAGGTTTAAGGTCCATTGGCTCCCATGAATTTGTAGTAACTATTGTCACTATTGGAAGAATAACTTCAATGAAGAGTTGAGTGTAAGGATTTGAAGAAGCAAGTTCTGCTTCTGTGTAAATGCCATAATCACAAGACGTATTCTGTTATAGAGGCCTCTACCACAATGACATTACCTCTAAACCATGCAAAGGATGTTGAAGTGGTTCCCAACCTTGAAACATTCTTATAAGCAATGGCAAAGAAAATGTAGATGCACTATATATCACTATTATTTATGTATATGTATGTATGTATGTATGTATTTATACAAGCCATAATCCAGTTAAATTGGTCTACTTGTTGATTAGCCAGGTTGATTAGTTTTGTCCTTATTTGGGAACTTGTTGTGGAGGGCCCAAGAAGACACTCATAGAGCATGTTTTGGGTTGAATTGACTTTTTTATTGGTGTGGACAAGTTGAAGAGGTGGAGGATTGGGAATAGGACCCTTTTGAGTTAGGGTTAGTGGAAGAACCCTAATAGGCTATAAAAGAGGCCTACAAAAGACCCTAAGATAAGGTAGGGTTAGAGAGAAAGACTTGTCCTTACATCAATGTGACTCATCTCCAATGACTAGTTTATCACTATGTTTTGGTAGCTCTATTAGGGGAAGCAAATACCAAGTTCCTTGATTTGTTGGGGCCTACCCATTATCACCTAGATAACCCATTTTTCTATCATCTTTTCCCCTGTGCCATAATTATCCCTTGTCTTTTGAATGAGTACAATATATTTTCCAATTGATTCACATGTACTAGTAGTAGTAGCTTTGGGATTGGATTCAGTGGTAGTGGATTTAGGATCTGTAGAAAGCTCATAATCATTATCTTCATCCTCAGCATCATGTTGTTTAGTTGCTCATCTGGATGCTCAATATCACATAATTTTCTAAATGTTCCATCCTTAGGAAAGTCTTCAAAATTTGCAAAGGTCTTAGGGTCCTCAACATTCTTCCTCATTTCCCAAAAAGAATTAATTTTTTATCAACACCAATGTGTAGCTACATAGTCTTTATTTATAGCATCTGGAAGAGATTTTTTACTCAGATGATCTACTTTCTAGTAGAAATTGTAGGATGTCACAAGATGCACTTTTTCTTTCTAACTATCCAATTCTTTAATTTTTTTCAAAAAATTCCTCTATTGATATATTGTTTTCATCGAGACATTTCTCCATCTCTATTTTGACTGCTTCCCAAGAGTCCATGCTTTTAAAATTTTCAATCAATAGTATACTCTCATGCTAACATTTTCTTGTAGAGTTACCATTATGTACAAGATTTGTACCAATTATATTTTTTGGATCATACTGCTAGTACCTATCAACATCAAATTTAAAAATTGTAAAAAAATATTGTGCCACTTTGAATGTTGTTCTCTCAATTGTGAACCCTTTGCATGTGACAAGCAAGGAAGGAAATATGGTTTTCTTTTACTAACCATGAAAGAGTGAATTTGTACTTTCTATTTTTTGTACATATTCCAATGCAAATACCCTCTCTATCGCATGTATTGGAAATTTGTAGGGTTCTATAGTTGAATTGTAAAACTTTAATACATTGTAGTATTCCATAAACTATTGGTTGACCAATTAAATTTGACTTCCTAGTTGAATTAGTTGTTTACATGACACATGAAATGTAGGTATTGAAGTACCCATAATTTAATGATAAAGAGCTGCCAAAAATAAGTCTCCAAAATGTTTGTAGTCCCCTTGGGTATCACTCATCCTAATCACTGGTGTCCATTCAAATATTTCTTTACCAAAATTAAGCTAAAGCTTGTTTGTTTCAAATATTTGATGATGCTTTGATAAAAAAAGATAGCATAAGTATGTCATGTATTTAAATATCTTTTGTGAGTGTGACTATGAACTTGTTTTAATCATTAACAGTTGTTATTGCATGTCATGAACAATATGTTCAATAATAAGTATATCTTACTAAATCTCGTAGACAATGAATATTGAAAATCATTTCTAGAATGTTGGCACCCACTATTTGTTAGCATGAATGCTGATGGTATTTCCTTGGAGGATTATCCTAAGTATTGGAGAGCATTGACATGTTGCATTCATGAATATATTTGTCCTCGATGTCAACATAGCAGTAATTCTATGAAGACTGGTAGAATAATAGTCAGAGATCATACTTGTACAAATAGAGTTTTGATGTACACATAAAGCATGGTTAAGAAAAAGTTCCACTCTGTGTCCTAATGATGAGGTTAAATGTATAGAGTCTAAGTCAAAGATGTACATAAGATATAAGTGATTTGCAGAGAATAGTGTAGAGATAGGGTGCATGAAAAGAAGTTTCTAATGATCCTATCATAACTTCTATAAAAGATATAATATAGTGATGTATAGTTACATAGTGATCAAAGATAGTCTGGTGGTGATGTCAGCAAGTGTGAAAGTCTAGAAGTTGCACATGTAAAGTTTTGTTTGGACTGTGAGCTGACAGTGCTATTGTAATTGTAAGAATTTTCTTTAGGGAAAAATAACACCAAGATCAAGAAGCTCAAGCACTAGCACAATATGGACCGATAATGGATGATCAAAATAACAATAACAAGAATATAATATATTTATACACACTAGAAGTGCCTATATCTAAAGACATCAAGAATGACTAGGAGTTAGCATAGTGATAAGCCTCACAACTAAGCACATGTCTGCCAAGAGTGGATTATCCTCCATTGAGCATAGGAGTTTGTGCGATGATGAGAGGATAAGCTTACATAGGTGTATCTCATAAAGATATGTTGTAGACACCATGTGCTCAATTAGAGTGTGAACAACTATGTTTTCTACATGACAACTCATATGATTATGTAAACTCCTATGTTGTCAACAAGACAACTCATATGACTATGCATACTCCTAGGTGTCTATATGATAATTTAAAAAATAATGCATTTAACCTAAGTAAACTTAAGTAAAATGTAATAATTATTAATTATTTAGACTAACACCCCCCCCCCCCCCAAATGCAACTTAGGGGAATGCACTTAAGCTCACAAAAGCTATAATGAAAATGCATGATGGGTCCTGACTAGTAGGCCAATTTAGGTACCCATGTACAAAAACAATGCTCTATAATGATTGTGATGCAATGAAATACAATACAATCTCTTTTAAAATGGAGAAAGAGGGAAAATATCATGGGAAAATCCTCCCTCAAAAAGAGAGATAGATACAATAAAGAAGAGAAGAGTCATGTGACCCCCCTGGTGAAATATCCTACACCCCCAAGAGATCTCGCAAATGAAGATACTTGACCTCAATGAAGGCTTTGGTAAAGATATCTGCAACTTGCTTTTCTATAGGACAATACTATAATGTAATGACCTGCTCATGTATCAATTCTCTAATGTAGTCCATATGAACCTCAATGTGTTTGGTTTGTTGATGCTGAATTAGATGTTTTGATATCTCAATAACACTCTGATTATTATAATGAATGACTGTAGACTATGGAAAGTCAAACCAAAACTCCTTCAGGATATGTCATAGCCATATAGCCTTTGTAGGTGTAGTAATAATCTCTTGATACTTAGCCTCAGTTGAAGAAAGAGAAATAGTATTTTGTTTCATACTCTGCCAACAAATGGGGTCGGAACTAAGATGAAACATGTAACCTAAAGTAAACTTGCGAGAATCAAGATCCCCTACATAGTCTGAGTCTATATAACCAACCAACTAAAGTATAGTACCTTCTACATAGTGTATCCCATGTGTATGTGTACCCTATATATAGTGCAAGATGTTTTTGTTAGCCTTCCGATGAAGCTCATGTGGCTCTTGCATGAAGTGAGAAACCATGAGAACTATAAAATCTATGTCAGGGAATGTATGTGTCTAGTAAATGAGACTCTTGACCAATTGTCTATTTAACATAGCATCAACAAGTGGATTGGAACACTTGGCCTCTAACTTTTTGCCTGAAATAAAGGGAGTAGGAGTAGGCTTACAATCACTCATGCAAAATTGAGCAACTAAAAAAAGAGCATACTTGGGTTGAGAAAGTGTGATCCTAGCTCAAGGCTGTATGATCTCAATACCAAGGAAATAATGAAGTAAACCCAAGTTTTTCAGAGAAAATCTATCCTATGAAGAAGTCTTGACATTGGCAATGAATGATGAAGTAATTCCTATAATGATCAAGTCATCTACATAAAGCACAAGTATCAAGTGTGAGTCATCCCTCTGAATGAAACCTGGTGAATCTTACTAAGGATAGGAAGGAATCTATCTTGGCATACCAAGCCTAAGGAACCTACTTAAGACCATAGATAGACTTCTTTAACTTGTAAACCAAAGAAGAATCTTGTATGATCCTTTGTGGTTGCTCTATTTAAATCTCCTCAAGAAAATCACCATTCAAGAACTCACTCTTCACATCCATTTGATCAACAACCCAACTATGAGTTGTAGAAATAGCTAGTGTCAAATTAATGGAGTTCATTTTAGCTACCAATGCAAAGTTCTTAGTATAGTCAATACTAGGAACCTATGAGAAACCTTTGGCAACAAGCCTAGCCTTATGTTTATCCACACTTCCATCCACTGCAAACTTGGTCCAACAGATCCATTTACACCCAACCAACTTTCTTCCCTTAGGAACAAGAACTAAGTCCTAAGAGGTATTTTTCATTAAAGAGTTATATTATTCCTCCATGGCCTTGTCCCATTCAGGAATCCCTGATACTTCCTTAAATGACTATGGATCAGAAGTAATGGCAATATAGGCATGTGGAAATGATTTGTTTTGTGACCTTGTTCTCCTAGTATCTAAAGGATTTCCCAGTAATGAACCTATTGAATCAAGTGTTTTTTACTCCCAACGAGATCTAATGGAAGAAGAAGAAGGAATATCCTCAACTATTTGTGGATCCTACAAAGGTGGTGTCCTACGATTCAAAGTTGATAGAATATCATCTTCCAAGTCACTATCATCACTACCATCACTTTCTATGAAGGAGGAAGGAGGATTTGAAGGAGTCAAACTTGGACAAGTTTCTTCAAAGTGAACACTCCTTTTAAAGAAGATTTCACGTGTCTTTGGATTGATGAGTTTGTATGCCTTAAGGTGGTAAGGACATCTAATAAATATACAAGGGCTACTATGAGGTTACAATGCCTTCCATTTTTGTGGAGGTATCCTTGCCCATGCTGGACAACCAAAAACTTTAAAGTGTTTTACACTGGGTTTTCTATCACACCAAGCCTCAAAAGGTGTAATTCCATCTATGGCTGTATGGGGACTTTTGTTTTGGATGTAATTGGCACAACACATGGCTTTTGCCCAAAAAATTTGATCTAGAGACTTGTGTTGTAATACACAAGTGGTCATCTCCTTAAGGGTTCTATTCTTCCATTCAACAACACCATTTTGTTGTG
This sequence comes from Cupressus sempervirens, assembly GCA_028749045.1. Lineage (NCBI taxonomy): Eukaryota > Viridiplantae > Streptophyta > Pinopsida > Cupressales > Cupressaceae > Cupressus > Cupressus sempervirens. The sequence continues at coordinate 89,181,918 of CM053787.1, read as the reverse complement.
GAGTGTATGCAATTGAATATTGATGATCAATACCCTCATGAGTACAAAAGTATATAAGCCTTGAGTTCATATATTCCCTTCCATTATCTGTTCATAGAATCTTGATAGCTTTCCATAATTTCTTCTCAACTTGAGCTTTGAAGGTGATAAACTTATCAAAAACTTCACTCTTATCAGTAAGAAAGAAGATCCAAGTGTAGCATGAAAAGTCATCAGTGAAGGTGAGAACATAGTGAGACTTTCCAAATGATGGTATTGTAAATGGGCTAGCTACATCACTATGAAATAAATCAAGAACAATAGTAGCTCTCCATGACTTCCCCTTTTCAAATTTTACTTTAGGATGTTTGGTTGCTTCACAACCTGTACATACACCCTCTAAATACTTGACTTGAGATAGACCAATGACCATATCCTTGTTGCTAAGTTGTTGAAGGTAGTTGTAAGTGAGATGTCCAAACCTCTCACTTCATAGTTTACTTTGTGAATTTGAGTGTGTCAAAAAGGCAAGGGAAGTGGACTTAGGCATAAAATGAGAAAAAGAATAAAGTCTTGTTTCATGATTAGCTTTTACAATTGCCACCATAGAATTATCCTTTAGATATTTCAACACAACTGAGTTAGGAAGGAACTCCACTTTTTTACCACATCCATAATGAGTTATTTGGTTGATTGAAAGAAGGTTGGTGCTAAGGTTGGGAACATGAAGAACATCCTTGAAGAATCCATTGTCCAACTCAACATTCCCATTTCCTTGAACTTTCACTTGAGTGTCATTTCCCACATAGATTTAAGGTACATGTGATGCTTTCAAATAGGAAAAATGCCCCCTTGAAGCACCCATATGATGTGTAGCTCCTAAATCAAGAACCCATTCCTCAGAATTGTTTGTACTTGCTACCAGAGCTTGTCCCTTACCTTTTGAAGTGGTTGAAGATCACTTATCCTTATAGGCATTTGGTACATCAATTTTATGTTTTCTCATTAAGTTTAGCAACTCATTAATTTTCTTATCCTTACACTCATGTTCATCATGACCATTCTTCTTACAATAGGCACAATTTTTCTTCTGCCTTTGTCGATATTGTTCCCCTTCTTCTGCCTTCTACTTCTTTTGCTTCTCATTGGAATTTTTACCACCTTGATTCCCTTGATTTTCTACCAAGGTTTTGGTCTTGGAAGACTGGAGAATTCCCATACTCACTAACTTTTCATGTTCTAAGATCAGCATTCCTAAAAATGAGTCGAATGAAGGCTTAGAGAAGGCACTACCCATTATTAACTTCTGAGTATTATAACTTGAAATAAAAGCTACATATTTATGAGGAAGATGATTCATCACATGTTTGATCAAATTTCCATCCTTAATGGGTTCACCACAATCCTTAAGTTGTGCCTTATACATGTCTACTTGGGTAAGATAATCTTTGATGGTGTCAAAATTCCTAGGATCCAATTTGACAAGATTGTCCTCAATGGTGTAGGCCATATCTTCATCTACTATCCTATACAATGCTTCAAGTTTATCCTAGACTTCTATTAGATTGTCAAGGTTCCTAATGTGATATTTGACAAGATCTAAGATATTCTTTAACAATGTTTCTAGGGTCATTTCTTTTTTTGATGCCTAGTCTTTTATATGATCCTCATCAGCATCATCATCAGGTTCTTTGTTGCGCCAGTTACATAGTGTAGTAAACCTTTTTCAACCAATGATTCTTTTATCTTTTCTTTCCAAGTAGCATAATTATGTGGTTTTAACTTAGAAAAAAACCCATAATGAAAAATATCAAGGAGACACAAGAACATAAGACACACCTCCCCCTTTTCACTCAGTCAAATGAGCCCCCCCCCCCCCCCCCCCCCAAAAAAAAAGAAAAAGAAAGCATTAGGCATGTAACGCCCTGCTCGGGAACCCAAGAGAAATAAACCTAACATGTTACAATGTTTACTGAACTATTTTTTTTTTAATAGTTTAAACAACATCAAGATAACATTAATGCGGAAGCAATATGAACATACACATCAAATATACATTAGCAATTGCAGATATAGTTTCAATTCCTCAAGGGTTCCTTTACGTTGAGTCACATTTAATAATTTTAAATTAATTAATTTAAGTTTTCAAGTACAATGGCTCATGATCATAAGAAATAACAGATACATAATCACATAAGCAAAGCATAAGTATAACTAATACAATGAAAGTACATTCAATTAATAACATCCACTACACATGTCCTAGGGTATATGAAAATAGATACAATACATCAGAATACATGATAACATATATATACATCATCTGAAAAGAAGTCTCTGAGATAAGAAATAAAAATGAAAAAGGTACATCTTCTGCAATGAACATCCAATAGCTGGCAATGTGAGGGGAACCCAAATGGTAAGAATACACTACCTCCCGACCGCGTGGTTACCTAGTTAGGCTTCCACTCCCACTGTGTAGGGAAGATAATGAACCAAACATAACACATGAACCAAGTATAAGTCGAATACCAAGATCATAAGATAAAGTCAACGAAAGATATCCTCCTCAAGTCAATAACCACATGTCAAAAGTACATCATCCATGAATCACCAATCCTCATCAATGAAAGTATATATATCCACAATAAAAACATCCAACAATAAGTACACCACATCCAACAATAATTACACCACCACATCCAACAATAAGTACACACCACATTCAACAATAAGTACACCACATCCAACAATAAGTACACACCTCATCCAACAATAAGTACACCACCAAAGGTACACAAAAACTATAGAGGAGACTTGGGCTACATACAAGGGAGTGTCATCACATGGTTGCTTGAGTTAGCCTGGATTGGTCTCTCAAAAGACCTTGAACCCTCAAGCGTTGACTTACCCTGGACTGGTTACTCTGAACCCCGGACCCTCAATGTGACACATGTGGAAACCAGAAAGCTCTCTCAAGAAGACGAGGCAATCATCCCATTTCCATCCTTAATCTATACAAGCACTCAAGGCATGGTTGGGTCAAATATCTCTAACTTATCTTTTAAGTGTGTTTTCCCCCCAAAAGTTTTAATTACTAGATTATCACTTATTACATAACTTGCATTAGGTTACCCTGGTACTGACCACTTTGGGTCTCTGACCCCTACTACAAGCCACTCCCAAAGTCATGTACCTAGACAACCTCTTCTAAGAACATAAAGCATAGTTGTGTCCCATACCACAACACCCATAAGATCAAACTCGATTCCTTAACAGGCAACCTGATAACAAGATGGTTCTCCTATCCAAGAACACATAAATGCTCCATAAAGTAAACCTCATAAATATAATTTCCAATTTGAATCACAAGACATATCATGACATCCAACCACAAAATAGTATCAAAGAAATCCCATAAACCTCTGGTGCACGTCCTAGACTAGTCAACATCTAATCAACACCAAAATCCCAAAGCATAGACAGTATAAGCAAAACAGTACAATTCATAGTTTGGATTTGGTTTTAAAGACAAAAGTTTTAGTTTTGTGTTCAATGTATGTTTCAAGTAATACCTTTTGCAATTAACCCTTACAATCAAGCCAATTCTATATTTAAATAATTATGCAACTACCCCTATTTGATTTGAGTAATTTTTTTTCCAAATTAATCAAGGATAACCATTGATATTTAAATAATACTACGTTATTAAAAAATTAATTTTATTAATGATAATAAAAAAATCACTCTATAGCTTTCTTAGCAATATTAATTATTAATTAAATTCAATTATTCTAATTTTAATTAAATTAATTAATAATTATACAAGTATTAGCTAAATTACCAAACATTAATAATCTCAACAATAACTATGATTAACATTAATTTCGAATAAGCTCCATTAATAATCTAAATTTCTATATTTAATTATAACTCTTAATAATTATTTAATAAGTAATATTCATTAATTATTAAATAATTAAAACTTCATAATAACATTATTTAATTAATACTTATTAATATTAATCAATAATTTAATAAATGTAATATTAAAATTATTAGTATATAATATTATAATGAATAATAAAAAGTATTTATTAAATACTAATTAAAATTTAATATTAAACATTATATATTAATAAGACAAAAACTTATATTATAACTTTAATAATATAAAACTTTATAACATTCAAATCAATTTATTAAATTACCAATAGTGGCATGTTGTGATGGTTAAGTTGTTGTGTTGTTATCCTTGCCATCAAGGTTCAATTCTCATGGGGATGAGGTCCCCTGTTTGTGGCCTCACTGGTTCATAGCTCCAAGTCAAAGCGTTTACCCCTCTTTTAAAATAAAATAAAAAATTAAAAAAAATTCAATTTATTAAAAAAAAACTTTATACTTTATATAACTTTATAACTTATAAACTTACAAATCGATTTATATAAAAAGAAACTTTATATAAAGAAATCAAATTTACCTTCATGCGATTTTAAATTGCTTGCGGGCTTTTAAACCAGCACGCACCACCTGCAGGTACGATAGGCCGCCGACCCAATTAAAAAGGTGGAGTGCAGACCCCAAACTTTTATTATTGTACTTTTATTTTATTTTAATCATTTCATTTAAATTTAAATATAAATTTTATGAAATTTCAACAATTGTTTTTATAACTTTATAATTTTTATTTTATTATAATTTATGATATTCTGTTTAATCAATTCACAATTTTATATATATATATATATATATATATATATATATATATATATATATATATATATATATATATATATATATATATATATATATATTATTACTCTATATTATTACTTTGATAGAAAAACTAAATTTAACCATTCAAAATTTTCTTTTCATTTCAAACTTTTTCCCAAATTAATTTTCGTTCTTAAAATCTATTGAAAGAGGGCATTTAGCTTTTAAATCTCAAGCTTGATTTCAAGATCCAATAGATTCTCGTATTTAATTAGTTTCTTATTCAAATGCAATCCTCTAAAATAAACTCAACGAAGTATCCATCTAAGCCATGTACAGATATTTCTCAAACAAGAACCGTATTGCATACCAGAAAAACAACACATGCAAAAGACACAGAGCAGATAGAAACTTGAAGAGTGAAAACCACTATACAGTCGAGCCACGAGATCCTACCTGGATCTAATCCTAACCTCTGACAACTAGATGCAAATTCCTACCGCAAGCAAAATCTTTCAAGCCACGTAAAATTCTTTTCTTTCCAAACCCTTCGAATTGCTCTCCATAAACTTGTGTCTCCTAAAACTTGTGTCTGTAACTCGTGTCTATAATAATGACCCAAAAACCCTCTAATATAGAATCTAATTACCTTTTAGGGTTTCTGTCACCACCACTTCTAAATTACAATTATTTAATTTAATTAACTCTTTCATGCACAATTAATTTTTTTTTAAATTAAGATATTATTTTATTATTCCTTTCATGCACGTTAAGTGAATTATTAAATTACTTTATTTAATTTTCCACTTGACTTCGCTTTATTTAATTTATTAACTTTTTTTAAAATCTCATGCGCACTTTAAAATATCTTTATTAAGTTGACATATTTTATCTTTTGATTAATTTCCTATATTATAGTCTCATACACGCATCATGCGAACTGAAATCATTTTCATAATTTAATATCTTTTAACTTCTTAATTTTATTTTTTTGAATGTTTAATTTGATAAATATTTATTAACTTAAATAACAATAATATTTAGCATTTACTTAAAAATAAACTCTAAATATATTATTATTAAATTAAATAAATATCATCACGTTCTAAATTTATTCTTAAAACTTTTATCTTTGAATTCCATTCTTTTTATTCAATTAATTTCTCAATTAATTAAATATGATTAAATATTAAAATGTCATAATAATTTTCCATTAAATTAAGTTATTAATTTAATCTTTTAATTAGACTTAATTAACAGAAAATTCATCAAAGACTCACAAAACAACATACACACAAAATACTCACGGGTTTTAAAAAGGATAGACAGTCTGTTACGAGTCCTCCTTGCAGGACAAGTATTATAGGCTATGGCTAGGATTGGACCTGATCATTATCTTCCCATTCTCACCATTTGAGTATATTTAATTGGGCGCGCTCATCCTGGCAATTCAGGGAGGTCGATGCCTAGTACTTGCATCCTGCATAAAATATGAGCATGTACATGTATATAAATATATCTAAACTAAACATGCAATGGTGAGGAGTGGTTCATCGTGTAGATCTCAACTAGTAGGTGACTACAACTCCCTCCCTTAACAACATCAAACACATCAGACAGAAAGATAAAACAAACACAGGCACCATACACATGCAAGTATGGGGTAAGTATCATAAAAATCACAAGTCTAATATCCAATGCGTACATATAATAATGCATCTCTATCAATACAACATAATCATCATTGAAGACATCTCGTTAACATTGTTATGAAAGAAACCACATTTACTACTTAGGAATCATCAAGACATCATTAACAACACGTGAAATGAAATCAACTAAGCAATTATAGCAGATATATCACTAATCCAAGTCATGAAATAATATCATAATATCGTAAATTCAATATCTCTAAAACTAATCAATGCATAAAATCAGTCTAAAAAAATTTGACAATGATAACATAAATGTGAACTAAGGGCAAGCACTACAGTGCATTTACAATAGGCCACTTGTCAAAATGGACAAAAGTGGACTTCTAGTTTTGCTATTTACAACCTCCTCTTGAAGTTTAAATCTAGTACTTAGCAATGTAGCTTAGATATACATACAATGTGAAAAAGGAACTATTTCTGAAAGTGGCATTTCTATCCACACAAGCCTATAATATGATTACAGATCTAGAAAATAGACAAAAAATTATGCACTTTCAAAAAAAAAAGAACCTATATATGTGTCCAGATGAGCCTGAACTAAGCCCTTGAAGTTGCAGAAATTAGGAATAGAGATCTCAAACATCCTACGCCAATGTGTAGATCATGAAATTCTACCTAAAAACAAAAAAAAAAATTGCATAGAAAAAGGAGTCCTTATGAGGGAGATATTGTTGTTTGAAAATTATCTCTACAATTATTTTTCCTGAATCACTGTTGTCAAACCTCAAAAAATCAATTGACTCTAGATTTCACCTCAGATGTCCAATTTTGATGAAACAAAAGTCAATTTGGGGTTTTTTTGACCTTCTAAATATGACGCCAATATCTAATTTGCACCAGGAAACTTCAATCTTATCCTACAAAAAAAATTCTCCTACTGGCCTAAAAGGCCAATTTTTTCACAGAATTTTAGAAATAAAATGCAAATTCGAAAAGCAAAAATATAGATTCATATAAAATAAGTGTAGAGAAGCCAATAAAAATGTAGATCTAAAAATTAATTTTATAGACCTAAAGAGATAATATCAATTTTGCAAATCAGGCCTTTGGGTTCCAATTCGCAAAATTTTTTTGCCTCAGATTTGACTATGACCTAGGGTAGACAAATTTATATTTAAAATTCATTGAATTGACACTATATATGCAATGGTGAGGTTTGCTTTGGCTCTAGATGCTCCTAATAGCTGCAAATACTCTAGATCTGAATCAAGGTCCTCTGAGAGGTAAAGCAAAAATGGTCTCCAATGGCTATGTGAAGAGAAGCTCCCTCAGCTCTAATACCATGTAAGAATTTGCCTTAGGAAAAAATAATACCAAGATCAAGAAGCTCAAGTACTAACACAATATGGACCACTAATGGATGATCAAAATATCATATGCTTATACACACTAGAAGTGTCTATATATAAAGGCATCTAGAATGGTTAGGAGTTAGCAAAGTGATAAGCCTCACAACTAAGCACATGTCCACCAAGAGTGGATTATCTTTCATTGAGCACAGGAGTTGGTGTGATGATGACAGGATAAGATTACATAGGTGTATCTCGTAAAGAGATATTGTAGATACCATGTGCTCAATTAGAGTGCAAACAACTGTGTTGTCTACATGATAACTCAGATGATTATGCAAACTCCTATGTTGTCAACAAGACAACTCATATGACTATGCATACTCCTAGGTGTCTATAGGATAATTAATAAAATAATGCATTTAACCTAAGTAAACTTAAGTAAAGTTTAATAATAATTAATTATTTACACTAACATCTCCCCTTAAGTGCAACCTAGGGGAATGCACTTAAGCTCACAAAATCTATGATGAAAATGCATAATGGTTCCCAACTACTAGGCCATTTTAGGTACCCATGGAGAGATACGGTAAAATAATATTATTCTACAAGGAATAATATAGAGATCATTTGGATAGTGTGTTCATTGGTCTTACCCCTGAAGCATTTGGATAGTGGGTCTATCTGCCTTCCACAACTCCTAATAGGGTTGGAATATCCTAGCAGGGATTCAAAGTCTCTTAACGGGGACTAGTATGTACTGAATATTTTTATAGACTCCTAAGAGGGTCCATCCTCAAACAAGGAATATTTATATTAGTACATCATCTTGTGGGTACCATCCCCACCAAGGTTTTCCCTCTAATCAAGGGCTTCCCTAGTTAACATATCTGGTGTTATTGTGCATGTTTATCTTGTTATGGTTTCTGATTATATTGCTCACATGGTTAAGTTTTATTAAGGTTGATAATTGTGATAAGGTGGACTATATATTCTAACAATCAATATCAAAGCATCAAGTCCTTGAAGAGAAAGCTTAACAGATTTGGGAGATCCATGGTGAGTCATTTCAGAAAAGAAAGTCCTAAGTCAGATGGATGAAAATTTGACACCCAAAAAAGGGAGTTGCTTTGTGAGATATCAAAATTGTGTAAAGAACATAGCATCAAGTTTCTTGATCTAGAATCATTATATTGCATTCAAAGGAACAAAAGCACAAGTAAAGACAAATTTAGATCCAATGATCTGGGGGATACTTTCGTCAAAATTGAAGTATCTCCAAAATTCCAATAATCAGCATCAAGTTAAAGTTCTCGAAATTCTAAATTCAATGCAATTTGAATGGACAAAAACAGAGTCCATATGCAAAAGTTATGGTCAATCAAAGGTTGGTCAAATTGAGAATGGAGGTCATCAAAAAGGTGAAAACATAACCATCTCCAAAGTGGTCAACAATGGATTTCAAAATAAAAAGCTCGTCGAGAGCTTTTCGATAGTGTTTGTTTCATTAAAAATGGAGCCCGTACATGGAAGTTATGCCATTTTGAAGTTCAAAGTGAGAAATGAATATAGTTGATGTCATCATGACATCAGCAAAGTGGGGAAACATGGAAAAAAGAGTTCATGGTCAGATTTGAACTCATGACCATTTACTTTCAAAATTCTTACCTTAACCGTTGCACCAAGCAAAGCTCTTAAAATTTATTGGCGGCAACTTTAATTTAAACATTGGCTAACCGCCAATTTTAAACAAGGCAAGCCACCGGCGAGGTTGGAACCCCTGACCGGCGGTTGCCCCAAAATGAGCTTGACCGTTGCACTATTTCAACACTTAAAGATAATAATGCGCAAGTTTTTATTTAACCTTTGACCATAAATCCGCCAACCTTAGCAAATTAAGGTTATTTGTTATTTTCTTACCCCAAAATTGACATGAGCCAAATCTGTTAAAAATGGCTAACAAGTTATTTTGAGAGGGGAATTAATTGAAGGGGTTATTTTTGTAAATTTTCTTATAGCCCTATTTTGGCTAATTTCATGTATAAAAAGGGGGTTTAGGAGACTCTTATGGGCATTCAGAAAACGGAGAGAATGTCCAAGTGCTGAGTATAAGGGAGATTTTTGAAGTGCTCATTCCTATACTTTGAAACAATGTGATGTTGTTGTACTTCAAAGGAATGACTTTGTAAACATTTGTACCTAATTTTTGGAGATAATCATATCGGTCCCCCAATTGGAGCAGGACCCGGAGACGTAGTCCATAATGATGAACTCTGAGATCAAATTGTTTGCGTCTTCTTTCTCTCATCGTCTCTTTTATCAGCTTAATCTTGTTGTTCTCTTATTTCATTTACGTTAATTGATTTGTTAAAGGTTTAAATTAATTCTATGTAATCAGTTAGCATTCCTCTGTAATAGTCCTAGATCTTAATCAGATCATCCAAAGAAGATAAGAAGATCAAGGAAGGTATCGATCTGCTTATGAAAAGAGAGCCAGAAGGTATGAAATTTTTTGTTTGTTAGACATGTAAAGAGTTTGGTCATTTTTCATCCAAATGTCCTAAGAGAGTCAGGAAAACTAGAAAGAGTTCACTTTTGAATGAAGATTGAGAATTTAAAGCAAGTATGGAAATATAATGAAGGGTGCCCCCTTAAAACCATAAACTCATAATAGAAACAAAGAAACAATAGCCCATGTGAGAACAAAATATGGATTTCTTATTTGTGCCACAAATGTAGAATTATAGAATTCTCAAGTACAAGATGCTAACCCACATGGGCACTTTCATTACAATAATCTGTAAGATAAGCTGTGAACTATCACCCAAAGTTGTCCTAGACAATATTCAAGCCTTTCTTAAATAGGCAATTTTATGCCACCGGAGAAAGTTCTAGACATTGAAACTTATTACCTAGGGCTGATAGACCCTAACAATACATATAGAATCATCCAAACACATCTTTGACAATTACCCTATAAAAACCAATATAATTGAGGTAGATTCTTGTAGGGGCCTTCTCGAGCCTTACCTCCCATTATCCCCTATCTCCAGTTATGGGTTAGGTAGGGCTAGAATAGCTCACCTTAAGGCCCTATCTCTTGGTTTCAGTAGAAAAAGAAACAAAGGGGCCCCTATGATAATTGTTGATAGGGTTGCCTCTTGAATAATATAAAAAGGGCAAGAATATTCAACAATCAATCCCAGTGTATTGAATAGGCATTTAGATATTTCGGGTAGCCCAACTTTGAAAGGCCATAATTCATGAACTGTTGCTCTAATTGGTTATTATAACCACTTTTTAGAAATGCTAGCTCCTAATCTACAAGCTCGAAATGTTACTAGTGTGCTTATCTTGAGTTTCTAGACCTCATCCGAGCACTCTAAGGCCTCTAATGATGAGCCTGAAGATTTTTCTACAAATGTTTCCACCAAAAATATACAATAACTTCTTAGATACTTATGTTTGAGAAATGAGATTTTTATAGTAGGCTTACAACTCTAAAATGAACCTTCTAGTAGAAAATAAGAACATGCTGAGCTCATATGAAAAACTTACTAAAAATAGCAAGTTCCCATAAATAGTAACCACCCTATCTACTAGTCCTTATTAAAATAGAAAAGATTGAAATACAAATATTTTTGGGGTGATGCAAGATTTCTCTTACACCTAGAATTCTCCCGCATTGAACACTCAAGGTAATTTGAGAAGTGACTCTGTCACTCTCAGGTGTTCAGAGGAAAACCAAGATGATTAACCTCCTCCTTTGCTAGCCATGATGAAACCTCTATTGGCCTTCCTTTGAATTTGACCAAGTATTCCTCATAAGTTTTGTTTCTTGCACTTTTTCCAACATGACTATCCATTATCTCCTTAATCTCCTTTATAGCCGAACTAGTTGGTGGAATACTCCACTGCGCTTTTGCAACTTCATCTCCATCACCTCCTTCATAGTACTTTATCAAATTTAAAATATTAAATACTGGTGAAATATTCAATTCAATAGGAAACTCCAATTCATAAGCATTTCTAGAATCATGCCTTTTCACTATCTTGCACGAGCCAAACTTCTTCATCTTCAGCTTATTATATGTACCCACTAGAAAATGCTCCTTCCTCAAATGAACAATGACTTCATCTCCAATATGAAATTCTTTATACCTCCTTTTCACATCTTCCTTATCCTTATGCTATGTATTCATCTTTATGATGTGCTTCCTCACCTCCTCATGGATGTTATTCAAATGTTTAGCAAAATCTTCTACTTCAGCACTACTTATCTCTCCTTTATCCAACAGCCTCAATTTGGAAGCATTTCTAGGACTACTCCCATATACAATCTGCAATGGTAATTTACTAGTACTCCTATTGATAGAATTATTATATGTAAATTCTACCTATGGTAAAACTAGATCCCATCATTTTGGCTTATCTCCAACCAAACATCTCAACAAGTTTCTCAAACTGCAATTCACAACTTCTGTTTGTCCATCAATTTGTGGATGATGTGATGAACTAAACTTCAAATTTGTCTTCAAATTCTTCCACAATGCATGACATAAATATCCAAAAAATTGGTATCTCGATTTGAAACTATACTCTTTTTCAGGCAATGTAGTCACACCACTTCTCTGAAAAACAATTCCGCTACGTGAACAGCATCACTAGTCTTCTTGCAAGGAATAAAATGTGCCATCTTTGAAGACTTGTCAACTACCACAAAAATAGAATCACGCCCATGTTGAGTCCTTAGTAATCCAAGAACAAAATCCATGCTGACATCCTCCCATGGCTTCTCTGGTATAGGTAATTGTATATACAATCCTATATTTTTCTTCATTCGTTTTTCCACCTGACATACTCTGCAACTTTGTACAGACTTCTTCACATTGTGCTACAATTGTGGCCAGTGATAATTCTTAGCAACCAAATCTATGGTTTTATCCCTGCCAAAATGTCTAGCCAATGCTCCATTATACTTCTCCTTGATGAGTTTCTCTCTCATTAAACTTCTAGGAATGCACAATTGGCTTCCTTTGAACAACATACTATCATGGATCATGAAATCCAACCACCTTGTTCTATCAAGTGTAACAGGTTCTGTACAAGCCTTTCATGCTTCACCACAAATTAGGATCATCTTAATACAAAGTACTGATTTCTTTTAACCCAACCACCTCTATCTACATTTATGTCAGCAAAATTTGTCTTCTACTAAGAGCATCTACAACTTTGTTAGACTTCCCACTCCTTTGTTTCAAACTAAATGTATAACTCTACAAAAACTCAACCCACTTTAAATGCCTTTGGTTCAATTTTCCTTAACTATTCAAATATTGCAAAGCTTGATGATCAATATAAAAAACAAACTCCTTAGAAAGAAGATAGTGTCTCCACTTCTTCAATGCTTGAACTATAGCATAAAATTCTTGATCATAAATAGAATGTTTTATTTTTGCATCATTCAACTTCTCGCTGAAATAAGCAATAGGTCTACCTTCTTGGCTCAAAATAGCACCTATTGAAGTACCACTAGCATCATAGTCTACTTGAAAAACCTTGCTAAAATTAGGAAGTGCTAAAATAGGTTGCTCAGTAACTTTTTGTTTCAATAGATTAAAACTCTTATTTTCTCCTATAGTCCACTTAAACTCTTTCCTATCCCCTCTCATTATTTCAGTCAAGGGTCCACAAATATTACTAAAACTTCTTATGAGCTTTCTATAAAATGTAGCCAGCCCATGAAAAGATCTTATCTCTATCACACTCTATGGAGTACACCATTCAAGAATAGCCTTCACTTTCTCTAGATCCATTTTTAGGCCTTTTGATAAGACTAAAAGTCCCAAGTACACCAACTCCTTCTTTACAAAACTACACTTCTTTAGGTTTGTCAACAACTTTTCCTCCCTCAACTTACTAAACACCTTGTAAATATGGATCAAATGCTCCTTCAATGTCTTACTATAGATCAATATATCATCTAGCTAAACAATGACAAACTTACCCAGAAATTCCTTCAATACCTCATTCATGAGCCTCATGAAAGTTCTTAGTGCATTGGTTAGCCCAAAAGGCATGACTAACCACTCATATAGTCCTTCCCTTTTCTTGAAAGTAGTCTTCCACTCATCACCTTCTTTGATACGAATCTGATGGTATCCACTCTTCATATCTATCTTCATGAAATACTTAGCTCCACTTAAAAAGTCCATAATATCATCCATCCTTGGCAATGGAAATCTATAATCGATTGTGATCTTGTTGATGGCACAAGAATCTATGCACATCCTCCATTCTCCATTTTTCTTTGGTGCTAATATTGCTAGTATAGCACATGGACTTAGACTCTCTTGAATCAATCCCTTCTACAAAAACTCATGAACTTGTTTGTTCAACTCTTCACTTTCTGCTGGTTTCATTCTGTGCACTGCTTTGTTTGGAAAACTAGCTCCTAGAACCAAATCCATCTAGTGACTAATCTTCCTCATTGGAGGAAATCCATCAGGTACATTATCAGATACAATATCAAAAAAATCTCCCAACATATCTACAACTTTTATAGGTACCCTCTCTACTTCTTCTTTACTATCTTTTGGAATTATAATGAAATACACATGCTCATGCTTCATACCTTTGAGAAACTCTTTTCCATTAACAAAACATATTTTGGTAGCACTACATATCTTTTCTTCTTTATCCTTCAACGGTTTCAACTTATGTTTCACTCCATCCTTGGTTAGAGTGTAGGTATTTGCTCACCCATCATGTACAACATGCCTATCAAACTACCATGGCATACCTAGCAACATATGACATATGTCCATATGTATGATATCACAATGTACCTTATCCTAGTAGCTTCCAATCTTGAACTTCACTGAGCACTGCTCATTGTTCATAACCTTGTGGTCATCCTTCACCCAAGCAATACAGTATGGATGCGGGTGTTTCTGTCTCTTCAACTTCAACTTGGTGACCATCATTTCTAACACGATATTGTTAGTACTTCCACCATCAATGATCACATCACAACACTTATCTTCACATTTGCACCTTGTGTGAAACAAACTCCTTCTTTGATCAGGTTCATTCTCATCACTTAGTAGGACTCTTCTAGTAACTCGAACTTCTCCTCTTTCAGCATCTCAAGAATCTGAGGATCTGGCATCTTCATCAACATGTGCAACTCTAACCACACCTTTAGTTCCTTGATCTATCCTTCCTTGGTGTTGGGTACATTCAAATACTCTATGCCCTTATTCTCTACAATGAAAAATTTTTCCACAAAAGCCTCCTCTTCTAGATGCTTGTCCTCTACCTCTTCCTCTTTGATCTCTATTGTTCTAATCATGGAAATGATTGAAATTGTTTCCCCTTTCATTTTTATCACTACTTCCAGCCTCATCCTTTTTCTTTTGGTCATCATTACGGCCTCCATAAGATTGTCCACCAGATCTTACACCATGACCTCTTCTACTATTCTTATTGTGAAACTTCTTGCTTGATTTCTCCTCAACTCTTTGGGAGAACTGGTATGCCTCCTCAATATTGTTCATTTGAACCAGACTCAACTCATCCTAAATGCTTGTCCTTAACCCATTAAGATAATGGGTGACTTTCTCATAATTAGCTTCTGCATGGCCATTTCTAATAAGAACTCAGTAGAACTCTTCGGTATACTCTTCAATAGATTTTCTAACATGCTTCATTCCTTGCATCTTCTTCAAGAGATCAAGCACATAATCCATAGGAATGAATTTTTTCTTCATTTTAGCTATCATCTGATCCCATCTGAATTTTTTCCCTTTCCCTTTCTATTTCACTCCAACTAAACCTCTTGGCACTAGATATTTGCATGTTCCTTCAATTTTTCCTTTACAAACTTGACCCTATCTGGATCCTGTATAACTTAATACTCAAATTATTCCTCAAGTTCATCGATCCAATTGATTAGCTCTTCTAGGTTAAGATTTCCTAAAAATGTGGAAACCTCAAACATCAATTTTTTTTTCAATCTTGCAGATGGCCCAAAAAACCCTCTCTTCCTCTAGGTTTAGAACTACCTATGTTGTATCATTTTCTTCTACTTCATCCTCATCCTCACTTTCATCTCTCATAGGAATATTTATTCCTCTTTTAATTTCTTCTTCCAATTCTTGCATTTTCCTTTGGAGGGCTTGGAAACCCTCAGGTGTAACACCTATAGCTCTTCTACCACGTTGTCTTCATGGATGAATTTTTGCACTTCCACTAAAACCCTAGTGTAAACTGCCTCACAATCGATGATTTGTCTACACACTCAACCCAAACCATGGCCCTGGTGCAAATTGCCTCACAATCAGTGATCTATCCACACACTTAAGAACTCTAGCTCTAATACCACTTGATGAAGGGTGCTCCCCTTAAAACCATAAACTCATAATAGAAACAAAGAAACAATAGCCCATGTGAGAACAAAATATGGACTTCTTATTTGCACCACAAATGCAGAATTATGGAATTCTCAAGTACAATATGCTAACCCACATGGGTGCCTTCATTACAATAATCTGCAAGACAAGTTGTGAACTATCACCTAGAGGTATCCTAGACAATGTTTGGGCCTTTCTTAAATAGGCAATTCTATGCCACTTGGGAAGGTTCTAGACAATGAAACTTAGTAGCTAGGGCCGATAGACCCTTACAATACATATACAATCGGACAAATACATCTTTTAGAATTATTTTAGATATTTTGGGTAGCCCAACTTTGAAAGGCAATAACTCATGAACCATTGCTTAGATTGGCTATTATAACCACTTTTTAGAAATGTCAGCTCATGATCTACAGGCTTGGAATGGCACTAGCACCCCTTCATTGAGATTTTGGACCTCATTCGAGCACTCCAAGGCCTCAAATGATGAGCGTGAATATTTTTTTGCAAATTTTGAGCAATTAGATTTATATGGTAGGCTTAAAACTCTAAAATGAACCTTCCAATAGAAAATGAGAACATTCCAAGCTTATTTGACAAACTTACTAAAAATAGCAAGTTCTCATAAATAGTAATCACCTTGTCTACTAGTCCTTATTAAAATAGAAAAGACTAAAATACAAATATTTTTGGGGTGATGCAAGATTTCTCTTATACCTACAATGCTTCTACATCAAAATATTCTTGAATGACTGTAAAGATAATGATGATAATAGGCTTGAATTTGTTAAGAAAGAGGAAGTATTAGAAGAGATGGCTTTGGTAACTATAATTGATTCAAAGGCTAACCATGAAAATGTGGAAGTTATCATTGAGACTAACAATTATTTGTAGAATGAGACTCAGATTGAAGAGTAGCGATCTGAGCCTAGATTAAAGAAAGTGTTGAGTTGACGATATCACCCTTCAAGGTAGATAACTGGGAGAAAAAATAAAAAAATTGGTAAATGAAGAAGTATGTGAATTATGTTTGTTTTCCCAAGTTGAAGCTAAGAGTACATATGAAGAATGTAAAGATGATCATCGGATTGAAGCGATGAAGGAAGAATTAGATCAGATTGTGAAGAATGAAACATGGGAATTAGTTCTGAGGCCTAAAGACAAGAATGTTATTGGAACCAAATGGGTATTTAGAAACACAATGAATAAACAAGGAAAAGTTGTGAGAAACAAGGCTAGACTTATGTGCAAAGGATATTCACAGCAAGAAAAAATTGACTATGAGGAGACATATGCAACTATAGCTAGAATGAAAGTAGTGAGAATGTTCCTAGCTTATGCAACTTATAAGAAATTCAAAGTTTATCAGATGGATGTAAAATTAGCCTTCCTAAATGGAGAAATTGAAGAAGTATACATTAAGCAGCCCTCTAATAGAAGAAAAAGACATGGTATGCAGACTAAAAAAGTCTCTATATGGTTTCAAGCAAGAACCTAGAACCTTGTATGTTGGACAATTATTTGGCAAAGCTTGGATTTGCTAAAGGTATGATAGATAGTAACTTTTATTTGAAATAAATAGAGAATGGATTGTTGATAATAGTAATATTTGTCGATGACATAATTTTTGGAGGTAATGATGAAGCAAGTGATAAGTTTTCTAAAGAAACGAAGAATGAGTTTGAAATGAGTATGATTAGAGAAATGAAGTTTTTCCTATGTTTGTAGATTGTATAGAATACTGATGGCATTTTTATTTCACAAGAAAAGTATTTGAAGGGCCTATTGAAGATATTTGTCTTGGAAAGTTGTAAGCCTATTGGTACACCAATGACAACTAGTCATAAATTATCTAGCAAAGATGAGACATCTATAGTTGAACAAAGAAGTATAGATACATGATTGGAGGTTTACAATATTTGACTCACACTAGACTAGACATAGCAAATGTAGTTGGGATTGTAGCTAGATTTCAAGCTGATCCTAAGGAGTATCATTATGCAACAGTAAAAAAAATATTTAGACATATAAAAGGAACATCTGATTATGGAATATGGTATGATAGATTAAGTGATTACACTCTATGTGCTTATACCGATGTTGATTGGGTAGGTATTATGGATGATATAAAGAGAACCAGTGGTAGAATATTCTTTCTTGGAGGAAGATTGGTTTCTTGGATAAAAAAGAAAAAAGATTGTATTTCATAGAGTATAGCTAAGGAAGAGTATGTAGCAATAGCAAATAATTATAATCAAGTGATGCGGATGAAGCAGATGCTGACAGATATTAGGATAGAATTTTTAGAACCTATTATCATATACTATGATAACAAAAGTAAAGTAAGTATGTCTAAGAATTCTATATTACATTCTAAGACTAAGTATATATCTATTAAGTATCATGTTTTGAGAGAGAAGGTAGCAAAAAAGGAGATTAGATTGGAGTATGTGAGTACTAAAGATCAGATTGCAGATATCTTTGCAAAAGCCTTACCAAAAGATACATTTGAGTTCTTGAGAGGTATGCTTGGGGTTATGCCCCTTCCTACGTCAAAGTAGATGATGCAAAGATTGCATCGGTCTAGTGGTACACAACACTATTGTTTGAGTGGATAAGATGTTGATGCTTCCTATATGGAGGAATATATATGATGAGAAGATTCATTAAGGACTCTTGGTAATTGGTGTTAAATAGTGTCTTTGGGCGCTTGAGCTGGTTGAAGACTTGGAGCAGTAAAATAACATAATGAGGGCTTTATCATTGATGTCAATGGGGGAGAAGAGTGCACAAAAAACATCTTCTAGTTGAATGGGGGAGAGATAGGTGGACATATCTCTATTAGGGAGATTTAGAAGATTTATGAGTATTTCTATGGGGGAGATATACAAAATAAAGATACAGAACAAAGAAGTGTTCTAGAAGATTTTAGATTTGATTAATGAAGAGGATTTGAAAAGATGAGAAGAACAATAGTAGCAGTAGCAGAGAATTGTTTGGTATTCTTGGAACTTAGATGTTTTTCATCTATGTTACCATCAATACCAAAGGGGGAGATTGTTATCATGAATTTTGATGGTAATCTTTTGGGGGATTATCCTAAGCATTGGAGAACATAGACATGTTACATTCATGACTATGTTTGTCATTAATGTCAACATAGCAGTAATTCTATGAAGACTATAAATCATAGATCATACTTGTATGGATAGAGTTTTGATGTAGATGAAGTGCAGATAAGTACATGTTCCACTCGATGTCCTAATGATGAGGTTAAAATGTGTGGAGTCTAAGTCAAAGATGTACAGAAGCTATAAGTGTTTTATAGAGAACAGTGCAGAGATAGAGTGTATCAAAAGTAGTTTCTGATGATCCTATTATATCATCTAGCAAAGAGATAATCTAGTAATGCATAGTTAGATAGTGATTCAAGATAGTCTAATGGTGGCACTAGCAACTGCACAAATCCTGAAATTACACGTGTAAATTTTTGTATAGACTATGAGCCAAAAGTGCTATGGTAATTATGAATTAATTAATTATCTTATTATAATTAATTGGGAAAGCCGCAAGGCTGACTCAATGAATTATTTTGAAGATGGGTTATAAAGGAAAGATGTTTTCCTTGTTTGTATGATATGGAATGCAAACAAAGTATGTGAAGTGATCAAGGGAGTCTGAATTAGATTAGAGTATTTTGGTGAATGTGAGTAAGCAATAAAAGGATTTTTTGGATACAAAGTACATGATTTAGTATCAAGATCAGAAGGAGTAGAGGTCTGGCTAATAGGATGGGGAAAGAGGAAGGAGTAGTACAATACAATTATATTATTTTGCATAGAATAATATAGAGATCATTTGGATATTGGGTGTTAGCCCTCATTTTCACTAGGCTTAATGTCAAAATTTTGTTGTGAAAGTGTTCTTAATTGTTGAGTTGTTAGGATTAATTTCAGCATATCTTCATCCTCTAGCAAAACCCTCATTTTTGATAAATTATATCCATGCTAGGTGTATGCACCCTAAAATGGTTTCCTAGACTATGGGCCCCCATTATTCAATTTATCAATTTATCAATTTCCTAAATCAATGGTTTGCAATATTTTATTAAATCAATTTCCTTGATCAAACTCAATTATTTCATTGCTAAGGTTGTTCATTTTATCCTAAGTCTTATTTAATTAAAATAAAATCTCCCTTTTAAATAAATAAAATAAGTCCCCATTTAATTAAAATAAAACCTCTCTTTTAATTAAATTCATCTGCATTTAATTAATTAAGAAAATAACTTTGTTTTTAATTTAATTAAATATTTCCTACTTAATTAAAAGAACTTGCTCCCTTTAATTAAATAAATCCCATGTGAAAAAGGAGATGAAATAAATAAAAAATAAATAAATTTTTTTTCTCCTTCCCTCATTTAATTCTTCTCCTCTTTTCTCATTGGTGGAATTTTGTCTCACATGGATCAAACTCTATTATCCCATATTGGTTGTGAGAAGCTTCCTAGCTCCGCATTTTTCTTTATCAGGGAGAGCCCTCTCTTCATTTTTGACATCCATTATTATGCTATTGTTATGCTACAGGTTTGGAGAGTGATTTTCGAAGAAGGAATTTGAACATTAAAGCTTTTTGTGGAGAACTTCTATCTTCTTGTCTTCTTCTCTCCTACATCCATGGCTTCCATCATCATGATCCATCCTTGCATTTGCATATTAGCTTAGATACATATTTGTTTTCATAGATTAATATTGCATTGTTATTTCCTTCCATAGATTAGATTTCCTTTCTTGCATTGCTTTGCATTGTCATCATTTAGATTAGTTTGCATTTTCATTCGCATTCATATTTTTATCCTTTAATCTCTTGTTTCATGGTGTACTTGCATGGGCACAAACTAGGTCAAACTAAGGGTCTCCATTACAAACCCTTGCACTCCATGAATAGAGAGCTATGAGCCACCATTTAAGACCTCGTTTTTGAACAATCTTTGATATAATGACTCATAGAAGTGTGCTTACATTTTAGGCATACACCAGGCACCTAGGGTTTCCCTAAGTTTTTCATGACAAAATTCTTTACCCTAGTAGACCCTTTTTTTAAAGTTTGCACTCTTCAAAATTTTAAAATTTCAAAAATACTTCTAAGGTCAGAAGTTTACTTTAACCTTTTGTTTGTTATATGAGCTCATGAGATTTGAAGTGTGCGGCCAAGTGACTATGGTTAGTCGCAAGGTCGGGGCTATTCATCAAATGGCGTGACTCAATGACGTAGTTATTTTCCTTTGATCACTAAGACTTGGTAGATATGCACTTAGGCTCTTCTCAAACCATGACTGAGTGAAGCAATTGGTGATGGCCTTGATCATGTGGTCACCTAAGTTAAGTTTTGATAGTGACTGGGCGATTGCTTAAGTCACACGGTCAGACACTTAGATAACAAAGATAGATGGTTTTCCATGACTGTGCAAAAATACTTAGAAGCTTATGAACAATCTTCAGTCATAGGATTGCATGAGGTTTAGGTTGACTTTGGTTTTGGTGGAAAAATGGTGAAATATTGTTGATTGCATGTTTGTGAGAGTTAATAAATGATCATGGGTTAGGATCACGATGATGCAGCTACCTACCATGTGGCAAGATGGACCCATGATTTAGGGTAGTGTTCAACCAATTAAGGGTAAACATGTGATGGGTGGGGCCACTTTCAAAGAAATTTTGAAAAATAAACATATAATATTTATTCGATATCTTTTCCAAAGAAGGTAGTTAGGTTTTTAAAGGGATTGTTTGTTCGCATGGTCATGTAGTATGGTTAGGTATTTAGTTCTTGGACCATGACCAGGTAAAAAGGAAAAGCAGATGTTAAATCTCGTAGTCACGATGTTAGCTAGACAATCAAAAAATGAGTTACAACTTGGAAATCATTACTATGAGAGTGCATACGATGCTTGTTTACCTAGTCACATAGTCAGAAAGGATAAGAGTTGTTAAGTCAGTAACCTAGTGAGAATAGTTAAGGAGTTGATTTCATGGCCACATGGTTAGTAAATATCAAAAGTACTCAAACCATGACCATGTGATATGGTTAATCTCAATGCCAAATATAATGATCACTCAGTCGTAGGATCAAAGGTCTAAAATGCATAGTCATGTGTGAAACTATAACTTAATGATTGACCAAATATTTTTGCCTAGTCACAAATAGAAAGTGTAACCATCAGTGAAATGGTATGACCGCACGATTAAAGTTAATTAAGAGGTTAAAACTTATGGGTGCTTAGTCACATGGTTAGTTCCCAGCAACAAAGGAGAGATTGTGAAGCAGTGGAAGAAATGAAATGCTATAGTCACCAATTCACAAGGATGAAATGTTAAGTAAGAAATGACTGTTAGAGGCTTCATTATGACTTTAAAAGTTATGTCCTATCAAAAGTGCATGAAAGGATTGAAAGGCTAGTTGTACATGTCATTGCTTTGCACTTTTGTAGTTTTTGAGATTTCTTACACATTTTGACATTAAAAGACATAAACTCTCCTCTATTTCTTTCTCTCCATTAATAAATTGAAATAATAGATTCCTAAGTTATAGTATTTTGCATAGTTTCAAAGATAAGAGTTTTAGCGCCAAGAATTTGCAAAGATTTTTAGTGTTCTCAAGGCTAGAATTGATAGAGATTGTTCCAATTTTTTTAT